>JASANF010017879.1:0-81977 GCA_030248245.1 Trissonchulus sp. WLG1_4
TACTAGCAATAATCGCTGAAAACGGTGATGAAAATGTCGGCAAAATATAACTTGGGGCAAAAAAAACAAAAAACACCCAACCCGACCGATCGTGGCAAAATGTAACAATAAAATGGCTGTAATGGCGGCCACTGTGTCGATTGGAGCACGTGCACAGGCGTCCAGCCAATCAGAAGCGAAGGTAGCTTCTGATTGGCTACCCACATGTTGCATAAAACGGCAACATGTGGGCTGGAAATGACGAGCGCATCTGCCTGTGCTATAACACAGGCAGGCTTGAGAGTGTCTCACTCTACTTCTATAAAGAGTGAGACACTATTATGTACTCTTGGTATTACATATTCAATGGCTCACAAGTCACAACTTTCACAAAACACAGCAATCAGCATCAAATGATAAATTTTATTACAAAGATAATTTAATTGTATTCTTTTCTATAAACATTAGTTGATTTTGGCATTTTATATGTATTACTGTCGTTCTGGAAGATTCCACGAGCACACCCCAAAACTTTGCACTGGGAAACTGACAGTGCAGCAGCACAGCCCATATTGATTGTCGATCAAAATTAAAGACCTGTTGGGCTGTGACACAACCAAATTAACAACACAATAATCAAAATGGGACAATAGTCCCGTTGTAGTCGTACATTATTCCGGCCTGCTTCTCACTGGCCGCCTCAATCACTCGAAACATCCCCTGGATACTGGTGGTCACGTCAATATCGCCCCTGGGACCGCCCATGTCCGTGCGAACCCACCCGGGGTGAAGCAAGAGCATCAGAACACCCTTGGGACTCATCTCCCGCGCTAACGTTACGGTGGCCATGTTTAGAGCAACCTACAACAAAGAAAACTAAGTAGGTTACAGCCATATGTCCGTTCAGCCTCTGAAATGACGAAATAGTCACCCTCAAACTGATGTTATACACTATATGTATATTCGCGCCGTGATTTTTTTGTAATTTCGTCCGCTGAAAGGTCATACGGCTGAAAGTATGACTCGACGACCATTAAGACGTAAACTCGGACTGAATGGGCCTATAATATTATAAAAAAAACTACCAACACATAGAAATTTACATTTACCGACCAAAATTACTTGCTACAGACACCGGAGTCATAGCGGCGGAGTCATTTTATTCCGAAGTCAAATTATATAGTTATTATATACAATGACTCCTAAATCAAGTGACTCAGCCTCCGCTGTGACTTTGGAGTCTGTAGCAAGAATTTTTGTCGGTACTGTAAGTAGAATGTAGCATGCAGTATACTACTTTCAAGCACATAGTAATAGGTATACATAATAAAATACATATCTAAAACAATTCTGAAAGTTTAGCTGATCAAAAACACATCACAACATCAGGTCTACTTTTAAATCAACTTTTAAATAAACAAATTTTAGGCACAGCACTAAACCGGTCAGTTTCAAACAACTGCCGAAACGAAAAGTCTGGATCACATTGTCAACAGTGTATTTAACCGCTTACAGTCAGCAGTAAGAACATGGTTACGGTCGACAGTATACATCACTAAGATCGACAGTCTACATCTTTATGGTCGACAGTGAACTCTACAGGCGTACGGTCAAATAAGTCTACCATATATACCTTGGACAGACGGCAACCCCAGGACCCTCCGGCTAGGTTTTCCTGGATCGACCCTTTAATAGAGCTGATCATGACCACTGTAGCACGAGAAACAGACAGAGAATCGGAATTGTAACGCCTAGCGGACAGAACAAGCAAATCTTCAATCGCCTAGAAAAAAAGGAAAAGTGTTACGGTTAAATCTGGTATGTTTAGTTACAGTTTCAGCTAATAAAGTGTTTTTCCTGTTGGGCCACAGCCAAACAGGTCTTAAATTTTGATTCTGGAAACCTAACACTGTGCTAGCGTTAAAGTGTTCATGTGCGGGGTGTGTTTTACACGTCTTCTACCGTCGATTTGCATCCGTCACTACCAAATGCCTTGTATTTTCACTGTCTCGTCTTCTTACAGAACATTATTAGTGGTAGTCGAAAATGCAAAAGTTAATAAAAGAATGAAGCACTAGGAATCGAAGCAGTCACCTCTTTGTTAGAAAACTAACACACTAACCACTCAACCACAGAGATTCCTGAAACTTTATGCTTTACATCAAGTAGAACTTGAACTTCTATTCGAAAAACAAATACAGTGTTGCTTCTAAAGTGATACAGAGACAGAACAAGTTAAAATAAAAATTAGTCAGTAAAATTTTTTTAAAAATTTTAATGTTAATCCCTATGCTGCAGAGCATAGGGATTAACATTAAACTTCACAATTGAAAACCTTTTGACTGAGATTTTGCATTAGTGGCTGCAAAAATATACGCTTCTTATAAAGACTGAATCAGGTACCTAAGTGTACTTTAGCTGACCCAACAGGTTTACGATGGCCTCTAGCCAATGTGCTTGAAAGTCTATGCCTTACACTTACTGAAGCTTTTGCCGCAGATTGAGCTTGTTCATGAATATATTTCGGTACAGCCGGTTATTTTTTCAGCGCATAACCGACGTGAACGCGTGGAGACTGCAATACATGTTGGTTAACCGGCACAAAAGATTTGTTACAAGTAAAAAACTTTTTTGTCGATAGAGTTTACGTAGGCAACACGTTTAGGTATATCGGTTCAAGATTGCTACTAAATTAAGTACCGGGCTGCTTAGATAGTAAATTTACCCAATCAAACATTGTCGTTCCAAGATAAGGTACTCTTAACATTGATGCTAGGTATATCTACAATTGATTACTAAGGAACCGTGTCAAAAATATTTCGTACATACGCCAAAATTTAATACGTTTTGAATCATATATTTGACTTCGTATATACGATTTTTATATCGTATATACGATTTTTTTCAGGTTATAAATGAGCTTACATTACACATTGATTTTCGTGTACCTTGCAAATTGGTAGAGTTAGGCCTTCTGGCTTTATATTTATGTGATGTGAAAAAGCATATGCAAGCACAGCAGTGTAATGTGATACTTCTGCAACTAAAACTGAATATACTATTTTAAAATCGTATATACGTTTTCAAATACGACTTGAAAATCGTATATACGATTTAACGTATCAATATTTTTGACACGGTTCCTAAACCTTTTATGAGAAATCATTAATTAATAACCTTTGTGACTAGAATCGGCGCAATTGTGTTAAGCTCAAAATGTTTCTTGAGCAGATCACAGGTTTGCAGACCGAGGGTTGGCTGACTGCGATCCGTGAAACCGGCGTTGTTAATCAGCAACTGCAGACCCTCTGTTCCCACCACAGACGAAACCCTTTCCACCAAGGTCCCCAACTGGTTGGCGTCTGTGACGTCTCAAAACACAGGACAAGACCATATACTATGACTATTTTGCTTTACAGCGGGAAATTAGATGGAATACTACAAATTGTGCTGTTCCAATAAGTCAAAAAATGGCACAGCGCAGCAGAAAAAGTCTGGGTATCAAAGTACACAATACGTGCTCTTGATATCCAAGATGCTCTGAATGTCCCAATAATTTCGGGTTTTATAATAATGTCAAGAGTACACATAAGAAAGAGTATGACACTCTCCCGATTATGCTATGGGGCGTGCGTCCAATGCGGAGCGCAAAATAGCCCTTTTGTGTACGGTTTTCAGTGGGGTGCCCCCCTCAGTTCAAGACATAGTGCTCAACTGAGGGGGGTACCTCACTACCCCCCCCCTCAAAGCTGTACAAAAATGGGCTATTTCAAGCTCTGCATTAGAGGCCTGCACGGGAATATTTTTTCGACCCGTGGCCCGGCCCGGCCCGTTGGTTGAAAAAAAGATCAATTGTCCGTAGACTCTTCTATTTCGGTCAAATAGTGTTACTCGTACCTAGAAAAAATTTGGGGAGAAATGACCTTTCAATTTTTTTGTAATGGGTTAAAATGCACTTTTTAGCAAGGTTAACCTGTTAAATTCGCATCACTTAAGGGGTAGTGTCGCGAAAGCAGTCGATCTTGCGCAACTGTAAAACTTTTTCAGTAAAAGATGAGACATCGTTTTTTATATATGTTGTAAATATATGTCAAGGCAAGTATTTTCGCCAAGTTTCATCAAAACTGATGCAGCATACAGTTAGCAGTGAAGTCGCAAAGTCGGAAAAATGACGTTTTAAAAACCTATTCACATTCGATAATTTTGTCACAATTATAAAACTTTTTGTTTATATTCTTTACACAGACTAAAAGCACATAATATGCTCTAGTTTACGCACACAAAATTTAGTGCAAACTGCTTGAGCGGTTGCGGAGTAATACATGTTTGAACTGTGAAACTGTGCGTAAACTGTAAAGTACTCAGAGCAATAATGATAAATTGTGAAAAATTTAGATGCTCATTTTAAAATCAAAAGAAAAACGTACCTACAGTTTTCATTTTTCTTAATTGTTGCAAAAAATTGTGTGTCAAAACATTATATGTACTCACAAGCTGGCCAATCTGATATCTGGCTTGATTTTTTAAACTTTTATGTCCCTATTGTGTGATGTCTGGCTTACAAATGATGATTGGTTCAAAATATTGGTAGATATTGGTAGCCTAATGTCCGGCAGTAAATATTTGACACCATATAGCATTTCACTAGTTTCTCTGTTCACGTAAAACTTAAAAGCAAAAAGCTTTCCTTTTGCAACCTTTGAGCAAAACTGCTTTGGCTTGGCGACACTACCACCGTCACCACCTTAAAGGCAAGATCACTAAGCCACCAAGCTGCAGGGGTCTTAAACATAGTCTGGAGTGGATTTCACAAAGCTGGTTTTACTAAACCATTGGTTTTACGTACGTTTTGCATGATTAGCACATAATTTCATTACGAAATATCGTCTGATTTGTTACGAATTTCGTAGATTTTCTTAAACCATTGGTTTATCTCAGTTGAAATTTTAAACCTGCAGCGCAGCAGGTCTCTGTTTTGCTGATATTTCAGCTGAGATAAACCAATGGTTTAAGAAAATCTGCGAAATTCGTAACGAATCAGACGATAATTCGTAATGAAATTTTGTGCTAATCATGCAAAACGTACGTAAAACCAATGGTTTAGTAAAACCACCTTTGTGAAATCCACCCTTAGGGTCCATTCCTTTACCTGCTAACTGAGCTAAAACCACGGTTTAGGAAAATCTACGAAATTTGAAATGAGTCAACCGATATTTCGTAATAAAATTATGTGCCAATCATGCAAAGCGTATGTAAAACCAATGGTTTAGTAAAATCACAAATGAGCCGTGGGTCAACCCGCGGGTACCCATTGCAGGCTGCCCTGGTCGAAAAATTTTTGTCCGACCCGCGATAACTGAAAAAACTACCAAGGTCCCCTTTTGGATTTTATAGCCCGGCAGAAAAAAATTTCGGATACGCCTCCAATCACAGATTACACGGGGGGTCTGGGGGGGGGGCAAGCCCCCCCCCCAGATTTGAGATTTCGGCACAAGCCCCCATCAAATTTGACCCATCGGGACAAGCCCCCCTGCTTGGTGTTGAAAAAAGGAGCCCGAAAACTCATAAATTGGCCCGGATCGATATAAAAAGCTTCAAAATATGTCCAAAAAGCTAAAAAATAGCTAAAAATAATCAAATTTCGCTAAAAAAATCAAATTTTTAGGCCCAAATTCCACATTTTTGCGCTTTTTTCAGTTCAATCCCCCGAAAAGTCGGGACAAGCCCCCCCCCTAAAATTTAGAAAAATCCGGGACAAGCCCCCCCCCCCCCTAGACCGAGACCCCGTGTACATGTATGTATGTCTCCAATTGATAAAATTTGGCCTAAATATTAAAAAATGCTTAAATTTTTTTGCTGAGGGCTGCCGCTCCCAGACCCCTGCAAACTCTGTGGCTTACTGTTCCTCGTCATCAACTTTAGTCAAAGCCTATATAATGCATGTCTACAAGAGTACATTATGCTGCATTTAGTTAATGTAAGATATATATTGTCTGATATGAAGTTTCCACTTCCCATCTTTTGCTTTTAATTTTCCTGTCAGAAACAATTTTTGATACGTTGTCACAGGGAAATTTTTCCCCCGTGAAATTTTTCCCCCCGGAAAAATATCCCTAGGGAAATTTTTCCCCCCATATAATGGGGGGAAAAATATCCCTAGGGAAATTTTTCCGGGGGGAAAAATTTCCCTGACCAAAATTTTAGTACTATTTAACAATTGCTATGTGGTCAGCCAAGTAAACATTCAATTTTATTATATATTATTGTAAGTATAACATACCCATTCACGTACCTTTAAGATACCATAGATTTAAGGTAACATAATAGATGCTTTAATTACTGAAACTACATACTAATAGCTAGTGTTGAAACTATTGCTAAAGCTATTTATTTAACTTTCGTAAAACTGAAAAGCGTGGCGATTTTTTAGCTTTTAAGCCTTCAAGGGTCAAAAAGTTTGACTCTTTAACCATAACCATGACCATTACCTTTCACCATGACTCCGCGCTTACGGGCGGGCGGGGTCTTGATTACCTCACGGGCTGGTAACCCACGCTTCAAATTTGTTTGACCCAAATCCAACCAGGGTGGACGCGGGTCGTGGGAGCCCGCGGGTTGGGTTGGGTCGGAAACCTTGAGCCGTGGGTCGACCCGCGGCTACCCACTTCAGGGCCCGGTTTCATAAACAATGAATCGCGATACATTAGTAACACTGGTGCAGCATAGAAAATCACGTATAACTTGGCCATTACACAATATTTCTGCTAGAAATTTTCATGACAGGCAGCCAATATGTTACACCACGTGTGGTTCAAATCTCATAAAAGTCAAGTTATCCAGTGAAAACTATAGCTAGCTTGAAGTCATTCATTAGTTGCAAATATTAGTGATTTTTTCGGAACCACTAGGATTTACTAATATTTGGAACTAATGAATGACTTTGACTTAGCTAGACTTTTGTCTGCATCGAGCAAATGTGACAAAAGTTTACACACACATTATCTAACATATTGGCAATACGTCGTAAAAGTTTCCAACAGAAGCATTAAGTTAACACAGTTATAACTTATTTTCTAGCTTATATCAGTGTTACTAATGAATCGCAACTGATCTTGTATGAAACCGGGCCCAGGCCGCGCGGGTCGCTAAATTTTTTCTGACCCGCGAAACCTGAAAAAAATTACCATGTCCGACTCCAATTTTACAAAAATTTGAGTATATACTGCGTAATAGTGCCATTAGTTTAACCCTTTCATGCCTAAAGGATCATGGGAGATACCACATGATGAACTACCATATCTGGGGCTATGCAACTTGACTAGTGTATTCAAGCGACAGTATCTTTTAACCGTTTTTATGGGGAATTGTAGGTCTTCGCATTTTGCCGGCAATTTTTCCTGTTGTGCCACAGCACAACAGGTCTCTAATTTTGATTTCTGGCGGAATACACTGGGCTTGTAGTGCAATGTACGTCTGTGCGTTAGTTTGCTTTGCATATTAGAGCTACTGCGCGAGCGTCACATCATTGTGCAAAAGTTACACTGTAAGCTGGAAAAATGTTAATGTGCGTTTGTTTAGTTCATGTGTGTCACATAGTGCGCGTGTGTCACATTGCTGATAGTACCAACATTTCACCAGATAATTTTGTTGGCAGCATCTTATGTTATTTTTTCATAAAATTACAAAATAACTTCATTTATTCTGCAGAAAAGAGAAACAAAATAACAAAAGAAAGGCAAGATTATTCCTGCGAACTGTAGTCATTTTTGGGCATGAATGAATGAATACACTTCTCACTCATCAAAACAACCCATTCCTACATAATTTGTTGTTAGATAATTAAAACTCTTTCCAGTTTTTGCATAAACAACTTATTGAAAGTTGCATAAAAACGCATTGAACTTTTGCATACACACACATAGCAATTGTTAAATAGTACTAAAATTTTGGTCAGGGAAATTTTCCCCCCCATATAATGGGGGAAAAATATCCCTAGGGAAATTTTTCCGGGGGGAAAAATTTCCCTAGGGATATTTTTCCGGGGGGAAAAATTTCACGGGGGAAAAATTTCCCTGTGACAACGTCTCTAGTTGACCAAATTTATCCAAAAATTGAAAAACCTCCATTTTTCTGGGGGCTGCCGCCCCCAGACCCCGCAACAGTGAGGTTATTTAATTTAACCCTTTAATGCCCGGAGTATCACAGGTTAGACAGTGTCTTTCTGACACCTTCTAGTTTTTTGGCCATTGCTCGAGCTACGTGCGTCGTAGAAAGATTGCAAAACCACCATTCGATAGAAAAATGAATGGTGAACAAAACATAATAAGGCGATTAGGGTCTAGGACGCACCGTTTTTGAGCTATAGCGCTCAAAGTTTGAGAATTTGTAAAAATTTGCGCCATCGCTCCTAATACGTACCTCACCCTAGAATATCAACACAGCAACTGTGCGCCTGCCATAGTTAAATGCTAGCAATGAACTACATTATCCGCTGTATCAGATGTGCAAAAAGCGGACTGCCAAAGTTGCATTCGAATTTCATAAAGTGGCTCCAAAGAAAATACCACCTTTGCGATGAAAAAAAGACAAATTTGCGCATTGCTTAAATAAGCATTAGGCTTTGCTGTGTGGCAGTAAGGCTAAAATTTGCCGGTCAAATGCAAAGACCTACAATTCCCCATCCCCATAAAAACAGTTCACAGATCCTGTCACTAGAATAGACTAGTCAAGTTGCATAGCCCCAGATGTAGTAGTTCATCATGTGATATCACCCATGATCCTCTGGGCATGATTAGGGTTAAATGACGAAATTTAAATTTTGTTATGTAAGCCACTTCGCCAATAACTGTAAAAATAATTGGACGCTGGGCGGGGCTGACGCACTCAGACCCCGCAACAGTGAGTTTAAGCAAGTGAATAAAAAAGTGGACAAGGTGCGACCCGCCCTTTTTCAAAATCCTGGCTACGCCCTGTGTATATACTATGTACAAACATTATGGTTATATAGTGGTGGGTCAAAGTGGGTCGCGAGTCGACTTTTACGGCGCGGGTTGGGTCGCGACTCGCGAGTTACCCATGAGTGTCGAGCCGCGGGTTGGGTTGGGTCGCGGGTGGAAAATTTCGAACCGCGTCCATCCCTGCCTACTCAGTAGACGAGTTTGCTGGTTTTGATGAATAGTAACAGTTTATCAGTAATCAGTAAAGCTGTGGAGCAACTCAGCAGTACTTGTGTACAAAAAGCGGAATTAGAAAATCAGTCTATCCACAAATAACGGCAGCGTTTAATATTTCCTACGGAATATCTGATAATAATAATCGGAATAAAACTCTGAACTCACATGGTAACCACCTCAGCAGAAGAGCTTGTCGAATCTAAACTTAGCCAAACGCGAAAGGTTGGGAAGCTAATATTAGATACAGAAATAACTGATAAACAAAATCTAATCCGATCCCGATCCTAAGTAAGGTAGCAGCTGAAACTACTAAATCCATGGCTCCATCAAAAAAAGTACTGAGCGTAACTTGGCAAAATTTTTGAAGATATGGAATTATGGATGAAGAATTACCCACTGTTAAATTGCTACCAATTTTCAAACACCGTCGACAGGCTTTTCCATTTGAAAAGTTTTTGATTGCGATCCCCCAACCGAAATTCAGACTCCAGAAAAAACACACAATAAAACCAACACAAAAGCACAAGATAAACTATCGAGACAATAGGCTACATTGCGATAAAGGCAAAAAACAAAAACGCCAGACCAAAGATAAATAAACATTTTACTATAATAATAAAAAAACTACACGATATTTTATTTCAGTTTTAAAAACTATGATGGCAAATTTAACGTACACGATATTATTGCAAGAAATCACATAAAAATATAGTTAATTGAAAAACATCTTGGCCCAGTTATTTGATAGAAATATTGATTCGAACATCAGCAAGAATTTACAGCCAAAAGAAATATGTCTAAGTTAGGGTTGGTTTAAAACCACAGCCATATGTTCACTCAGCGGAAAAAATAAAAAAAATCGCACAAATTATTTTTAATATGATTACAACTCCGTGACTTGGAACAGCAACAGGCTAACTTAGGGCCAATTCCTAAAATGGACTTAACGGATTTATTTTAATCGGACTTAACGAGTGGATTTAACAAGCAGCAAAATCCAATTCCTAAAATACCGGATTTAACGGATTTAGCTCGGTATGCTGCATATTTTAAATGCGTTTAGTCAGACTTAGCTGAGCACGTTGATGCGCTTAAATCCATTAAATCCGGCATTTTAGGAATTGGATTTTAATTAAATCCGACTTAGTTTTAATCTGACTTAATTAAGTCCGATCCAATTCCTAAAATACAAGATTTAAAGTGTTCTTAATGCTTCCGTTTTGCTTCCAAGCGTCATTAAGCAAATCAGATAATCAAAATATGGCTGATATTACATGTGATACCACGAACAGCCAATTATAAACAAACTAGCCTACTAGCAAAAGAATAGCGTGGGTTTGTGGTGCGTCATTAATTCCATCGTAATTTGTGTTTTTTCAACATATTTTGCGTGAAAAATTTCAGTTTTTCAATTGTTGTACTCAGCACTCAACTCAACTGTACTAAAAGTTTATCAAGACATTTTAATGCTCAGATTCTAATGCCCTGGCAGTCTAGTGGTTAAGCTTTTTGCTTCCCACCCTACTGATCACAGTTAGAATCCCAGTTTAGAAATTTTAAGCTTTCTTTTTTTGCCTGCAAACCGGACTGATAACCTTTTTAAGATACTTTAAACAAAATGCAGTTGAACCACTGAGTTTTATACACTATTGATTACGGTTGATTCATACTTACAGTCGTGTAATATGTCCGCTTAGCCAACCAAATTCCGCAATAATCACACCACAATTTGATCTTTAACACTATAAATATTGACTGCTGAACGGATAAACGGCTGTTTGTATGAATCGAGCCTAAGGGGCAACGATCTGCTATTTCTGAAAAAACATTTTAGGACTAGTTAACTGATTGACACAGTTGACAGCCTGTTAAACTGATGTTATTAAACAGTTTTATAACTTAAACTGGCTACCTTAAGCACGTGATTTTCGGAGCATGTTTGTTGCTGCCACACATGTATGAGGGGCCGGATGGGGGGACCCCACCAAAATCGAGGGGCCGGAGGAAGGGTCCCCGAAATTCGGGCAAAATTAGTAAAAATGGCACTTTTTGGGAAAATTTTACATTTTTTACATCTTACACTATTTTCTTACACATTTTACACATTTTTTTTACACATTTTACATTTTACATTTTGGGTATTTTTGGTCGATCAGGGGGGGAGGGTCCCCAAAATTTGGCCGGAGAGCCGCCCCCTCCAAATTTTGACACCGTTACATGTATGGTTGCTGCATGGGTGAACGCAGATGGGAGCATGTGCATCTCTGCATGTGTGCATAATGACCACATGGAACACGCAAACGGTAAGCATTAAGTTTGAACGCACGCAACTAAAATTGACAAAATCGTATAATAAAATGGCGTTTCGAAAAGCCTTTTTAGTTGACGTTAAGTCTAATTTAGAATTTTTTTGATGTTGCGTGCTTGTATATAATAGGCATAAAAAATCATCAAACTCTTTGAAAATAAAAAATTACTTAACTTCAGAAGTAGCGAGTGCGTGTGTGTTTTTGCTTAATAATAACCAATATTTAGAGTATAACTAAAAAATAAAATGTCAAAACTTATGCAGTTGAAAAGCCCAATTTATGCTCTTTTATTTGACATATAGATCGTCCACATCGGTTAAGGTAGGTAGTCTCTAAAGTTAGGTGGTTACTAAAACACGGCCCGGCCCGGCCCGGGTCGGGCCGTGAACTGACTAAAAGCCGGCCCGGCCCGGCCCGGGCCGTGGATTACCTAAAACCCGGCCCTATGTTAATTTTCGTCTTTCTGGGCCGGAAAATGACTAAAACCCGGCCCGGGCCATAGTTTGACTAAAACCCGGCCGAAGGTTTAGCCTATGTTTGTTCGGGCCGGAAAATGACTAAAACCCGGCCCGGGCCATACTTTGACTAAAACCCGGCCGAAGGTCTAGCCTATGTTTGTTCGGGCCGGAAAATGACTAAAACCCGGCCCGGGCCATACTTTCACTAAAACCCGGCCCAGGCCATAGTTTGACTAAAACCCGGCCGAAGGTTTAGCCTATGTTTGTTCGGGCCGGAAAATGACTAAAACCGGCCCGGGCCATAGTTTGACTAAAACCCGGCCCAAGGTTTTTCCTGTGTTTGCCCGGGCCGGAAAATGACTAAAACCCGGCTCGAGCCATAGTTTGACTAAAATCTAAAGCAATGAGATTCACACGATTAAAGCGATTCCAAATTACAACTGATTGAGCAAAAACAACCACGAGAAAAATAAGTGATTCATTTCAAAGCCCAGTGAATCAATTGTGCAAACAGCTGGGACATTGATAGTTATTTGTCAGTTTGCCTTCAACTCCCGCATAGTCTTGGTGCCACTGATTTTTACAAACGCTGCATTAGAACATTTTTGTTTTCTGTTTGAACCTGTGACACTTGCAATAGGTCGTGACCAAGTGAATGACTGGCTGAATCGACTTTAGCGCGACCATCTCATGAGGAAAACTTTTGATTTTACCATCCTCGAGACATTTAAAAAAAATGAGAACGCATTTTTTTCTGATCATAAACGCTGCTTTCTGGCAGTTTTTTGTCCACCAGTTGCATAGCGTTGGCAATAGCAAATAACCCACAATCGCTGCATCCTTTCTGCTGCTGACATGGCATGATCATAACTTCGATAACACCTTTTGCATCAGGTGTAAACGGTTACACGGTTACTAACGGTTACACGATTACTAAACGGTTACACGGTTACTAACCGGTTACACGGTTACTAAACGGTTACACGGTTACTAAACGGTTACACGGTTACTAAACGGTTACATGATTACTAAACGGTTACACGGTTACTAAACGGTTACACGGTTACTAAACGGTTACATGATTACTAAACGGTTACACAGTTACAAAATTTACACCGGGATGATTCTTACGGGGGGAAACTTCACAGGGGAAAAAATTTACACCGTGACACCGGGTTTTAGTCATTTTCCGGCCCGAGCAAACACAGGATACACCTTGGGCCGGGTTTTAGTCAAAGTATGGCCCGGGCCAAGTTTTAGTCATTTTCCGGCCCGGGCAAACACAGGACACACCTTGGGCCAGGTTTTAGTCAAACTATGGCCC
Organism: Trissonchulus sp. WLG1_4; assembly: GCA_030248245.1. NCBI lineage: Eukaryota > Metazoa > Nematoda > Enoplea > Enoplida > Ironidae > Trissonchulus > Trissonchulus sp. WLG1_4. Next base: position 13,244 of record JASANF010017879.1, read on the forward strand.
GGGCCGGGTTTTAGTCATTTTCCGGCCCGGGCAAACACAGGATACACATTGGGCCGGGTTTTAGTCAAAGTATGGCCCGGGCCAGGATTTAGTCATTTTCCGGCCCGGACAAACACAGGATACACCTTGGGCCGGGTTTTAGTCAAACTATGGCCCGGGCCGGGTTTTAGTCATTTTCCGGCCCAGAAAGATGAAAATTAACATAGGGCCGGGTTTTAGGTAATCTAGGGCCCGGGCCGGGCCGGCTTTTAGTCAGTTCACGGCCCGGCCCGGGCCGGGCCGGGCCGTGTTTTAGTAACCACCCTAAAGTTATAAGCAATTAAGTGAGACGCACCCTGCCTTTAAATCCATTAAATCCGCGTAACGTTACGCGGATTTAAAATCCTACAATTTGCATGTAGTTTTAAATCCTAATATTAAACGGATTTAAATAAATCCATTTTTGGAATTAGATTTTTGCTCAGCGGACTTAATTAAGTCCAGCAGCACGTTTAATCCGAAAGTATTTTAGGAATTGAAACGGAATAAAAATTTAAATCCGGTGGTATTTTATGTAGGAATTGGATCGGACTAAAATTAGTCCGTTTAGTCAGTCTGAAACTTTTAATCCGATAAATCCGAATTCCAATTCCTAAATTCCAGATTTAATTATAAGTCTAATCCGTTAAGTCCATTTTAGGAATTGGCCCTTACAAAAAGTTGATTTTGAGAAAATTGACTATAAAGTTTGCAGTATTCCAAAACAGCACTTATTTACACATTTTCAACAAGCAGTAGGTCCTTAAATTAATCCTCAACTTTGTTCTTTTCCCATGTAAAATTAGTATAAGTTACTTGTTACTATCCACTTAAACATACCTTAGACCCGTTTTAACACAAACTGCAAATTTTTTACGCAATCTAATCTACCCGTCATTATTGCATGTTATACCAGCCAACTAAAAGCAAAACAACCATAACAACAAATAATGCCCCCCCCCTCAAAAAATTCCCATCTTCAATTAAATCACCAGGGCACTTGGATGCCGTTATAATCGTACATGACGCCCGCCTCTTTCTCCCCCGCCCCCTCCAACACTTTAAATAGCCCCTGAATGCTGCACTGGGTATCGATCAGCCCATTCGGCCCCCCCATGTCCGTACGCACCCAGCCAGGATGCAGCAACAGCACCAGAATTCCCTTCGGTCCCAGTTCGTGCTTCAGGTTGACTGTGGCCATGTTCAAGGCAGTCTGAAAGGACAAGACTGGTTGAAATGACGATCCAAGGCTCGATTCATACTTACAGCCGTATATATGTCCGTTCAGCTGGTGATACAGTGCCAATATATAACTGAGCCAAAGCTTTGGCCAACAAAACTCGTCAAGCTGGGCAAACCTTTGTTTCCGTATTCTTTCCGGCGCAGCGAACACAATAGATTAGATTCTAAAGTAATAAGTCAAGTCGCCATCAACAGAACAATCATAAACTTCGGATTATCGGCGGGAAATTCCGTAAAACTACAAGAGCATTGGTTTCAATAATTTTCTACCATTAACAGCGGCGAATAAGCTGACATGAAAACCAGCAGCATTGCTGACCCACCTTGGAAACCCTATAGGGCAGAACCCCGCCGGAGCCATTGTCAGCCAGGGATGCCATTTTAGTGCTCATGTTGATGAGAGACGCACGAGAGACGGACAACGGCTTGTCGGCCTGCTTTGCCGCGGCCGTGATCAGCAAGTCTTCAAAGGCCTGAAATGTTCACCAAGAGTACATAATAGTGTCTCACTCTGTACAGAAGAATGAATAGTTAAGAGAACACTCTTCTGTATAGAGTAAGACACTAATGTACTCTTGATGCAACGAATTGCTGCATCAACATTGCAAGATTGCAAGAGTATACGACTGAAATTCACAAAAGGTGGTAACGAAAATATATCTAGCCTAGGTAAATCAAACCCGTGAGCTTATGAAAAGAATGTAGGTAGAAATTGTTATCAGACTATCAAAGTGTTCGTTTTCCGATTGAAAATCACATCTCTACTGAAATGCCTCAGGGCATAAGGAAACTTTCACACGTACGCCAATTTCTACGAGCGCATCTGCCTGCGCTATTATTACAGTCAAACATAGCCAAAGCACAAAGCAATATTCACGATTTTCATGAAAAAAACAAACAAAAACCCCCACACCACCCCCCCCCCCCCCCCCCCACCCCCCCCCCCCCCCCACAAAACCCCCAGGAACAAACCAAAAAAAAAAAAAAAAAACTAAGAGTGTCTCACTCTTCTTCTACAACAGTCGGTCTGTCTACGACAACATTCTGCATTCTTGGTCTCAGTAACTGCTTTAAATTCTATACTGCCCATAATTTACCACAGCCGAGTTACCAATCAGACACTAAATAGTGACGTATCAGAAGAACTATGTTTAAACGGAGCAACACTTAACATAATATAGTCTGTGTGGCGTCTGTCATCAACCCCCAAACAAACCCAAACCAAATGAGTCCTACTTTGGCGACCAAAATTGGTCCAATGGTGTTCACTTCGAAATGCTCTATGAGACTGTCATGGGTTTGCTCGCTCAGCTTGTTCTTGCTCTTGTCGGCCAGACCCGCATTGTTGAAGAGCACATTCAGTCCGTCCTGTTGCACCACTGCCTTCACTTTCTGCACCAGTGAGCTCAGATCCGACTCGTTGCGAACTTCTGCAGTGCAAAACAAGCGTTGGCATGGTATACAGCAAGAGTATATATACATAAAAGGGATGTACTATATATAATGTACTCTTAATACAGGTAAAGAGAAGTGGTAGGGGAGGAGAAACACTCCAAAACCGAGGGTCGGGGGGGGGAGGATGTCGACAATGCGAGCGCAATATTGTATCAAAATGGCACTTTTTTCGGAAATAAAGCAAAATTCAGGGTATTTTGGTCTGTACGGGAGTAGACGGACCTCAAATTTCTACCTGAGAGCTGAGAGGCCCCCCAAAATTTTAACCTCATTACATTTTTATGTTGGCACATAATTTTCTGCTACAAGTATTCAGTATGTAACGTCTGGGCTGATACAGCCCTGAGGTGTGGTGCTCATCTAATTTTCGTGGCCCTGGAGCGTCAAGAGTATATAGCCTCACAAACGACTACAAACGGAATCCGTGAAAGGGTGGCCAGCCCTTCAAGGTAAATACAGGTAAGGCCCTACACGGACTTCTGTTACCTTCAAACATAGCTGCGGTACCCATTTGACCGACCCCATGGTAACGGACTGCTGGTTGGCAGGAACCCATAATTATACTGTGACCAGTGTGACCTAAGCCACAGAGTGGCCATAGCGAAATTTTTCATAAGGGTTCCTGTACTCGTCTATTGTCAGCCTAGAAAATATTTCTCACATAAATACATACCCAAACCCAACAGAAGAAATTTAACTAATAATAAAATAAGACTAGACAAAACAATACTGAAGTTTTCCGACAGACTGACTTACCCAATTTCTCCACATGTACTTTTGTTTTCGACGAGCCTTTTGCAATTTCATTCAATTCCTAAAATGCACTTTTTAAGAATTATATAGTTAAAAAATATAATCAAACAATATATTACAACTAAACAAAAAACGGCAGAAGTGTGTTTTATAAACTAGTCAATAACTAATTATCTAATTAGTTAGCCCAAGACTGCGCCTCCACCACTGCTCCTTAGTTCATTTGAATTCCAAAGGTAAAATATATACCTATACCACATTCTAAAAAGGTAATAACTAATAACCGCACAGCGAAGTTGAGGGATTCACATCTCCCAGATCTCAAAGTTAAGTAGCTTCCCCTGCTCATAAATTTTCAGACAAAGCGTCAAAATTTTAAACTTGGAAAGTATCCCCCCCCCAGTAGGTATCTGCACCCAGTTTCAGTTGATCATATTTGATGCTAACATTGAATGAGGGGGATTCCGGTCTGTCAACTCAATAATGTGAACCGGTGTCACGGGCAAAAGTGTCCGCCCTGTCCCCCCGGACACTTTTGCCTAGGCAAAAGTGTCCTATTTGGGCAAAAGTGTCCCCCTTACACTTTTGGTGCTAAAATTGACTAGCCCGGTGTCACGGTGTAAATTTTTCCCTCGGAAAAATTACTCCGGTGCAAATTTTCCCCGCGTAAAAAATACACCGGGGTAATTTTTCCGGGGGGAAAATTTACACCAATCATATGTACATTACGTATATTTGGACAACATTTGATAAATTATTCGTTAAATTATATTTGAAACTTAGTTTGTTGGATAATCAATTAGGTATAAAGTTGAGATTGAGTTCATAATAAAATAGTGATAAGAAAGAGATATAAAATTAACTCATTATTGACTTGACTTACAGTTGGGTGCGGTGTACATAATTATGTAGTGCAATGAGACGAGAATTTTAAAGCCGGTGTCACGGGGTAAATCATCCCCCATAGAAAATCAACCGGGGAGATGAAATACCCCGGGTCAAATCATCCCCCCGAATAAAACACCCCGGGGCAAATCGTCGCCCCGGATAAAATACCCCAAACATAACTTTAAAGAGTAGAACAGTCACGGGGTAAATTATCCCCCCAACCCCAAACAAATCATCCCCCCTTAGAAATGTGACAAAATCCGTCAAACTATCACAAAGTAATTTTTGTTTATTGCATATATTGCTGAGATACTTTACAGTCAGTCAGTACCAGTAGTCACCTGTTTTATCTCAGGGTTCAGCAATTTTTGGTAAGACTGTACCAAGAGTACATAATAGCCTCTCACTCTATATAGAAGAAGAGTGAGACACTCTCCTTTCTGCCTGTGTTCTAGCACAGGCAGATGCGCTGGTCGTTTTCAGGCTACATGTTGACATTCTATGCAACATGTGACTGGCCAATCAGCGCGTAGATTCCCTGCGTAACACGCTTTAGTATATAATCGCTGATGCGTTGATAAGCATTAAGATAGGGATAAAAGCTTAATAACTCATTATTTATTCATAGTCTGCTTGCAAAAACATTAAAAAAGGTTTGTAAATACCTCTAGAGATATTTTGGCAAACTTTCAGCGAAATTGATTGAGAAACTTTTGAGATATAAACTTTTCTGAATTTCTTCAATGTTTCTCAATTAATTTCGCTAAAAGTTTGCCAAAATATCCCCAAAGGTATTTGCAAACCTTTTTTAATGTTTTTACAAGCAGACTATGAATAAATAATGAGTTATTAACCTATATCCCTATCCCGTTTTATGATTGGAGCACGTGCACAGGCGTCTGCCAATCAGAGAATAGAAGCTCGTTTCTGATTGGCCAGTCACATGTTGCATAGAATGTCAACATGTAGCCTGAAAACGACCAGCGCATCTGCCTGTGCTAGAACACAGGCAGGCTGGAGAGTGTCTCACTCTTCTTCTATATAGAGTGAAACGCTATTATGTACTCTTGACTGTACTAAGAACGTAAACACTGTGTAAGAAATCAGCTGTGAGCAGCCTACTCACATGGTGGCAGCCTTTTGCTACACCCGAAAGTGAGATATCGCATATTTTTGCGTTTAATTTTAGTCCTACTGAGTACTGACTCAGTACTGTCACACAACAAAGATGTATGGGGCCTGGGGGGGACAAGCCGCCCCCCAGATTTGAGCGCTCAGGACTTGCCGCCTCACAAATTTGAGAGCAGGGTTGGCAGTCTCGGTCTCGGTCTCGGTCTCGGTCTCGTAAAAAACCCGAGACTAGGCTGGTCTCGGTCTCGGTCTCGGTCTCGGTCTCGGTAGGAAAACCGAGACCTGCCATAGGGTGGTCTCGGTATTTCAGATGAGACTTGAAGTTTTCAAAATTTTCCAACATCACAAAGATTTTTTTTGCAATTTAAGTTTCCAAATAGAATGCCAAGCATGAAATGGTCAAAACTGTCTGCTGCAGAAGAATGTTAGTTCACCGGCAAACTCTGGCTAACTTCAAGTTTAAACTTTGTATATCAAGCTAGATTTTATATTAAAGTTTGAGCTAAAATGGGTTGTCTGACTTAGCGATGTTGCATTTGTATGTGAAACCTCTTATGTTAAACAGTAAAAATACTAACCATTTTTACATATATACCAAATAGTACTAACTTCGTAGCTGATTTGTAATTAAAAATTTGCTGGCTTCTGCGACTTTACTAATGTCCAATTGGGTGGCAGTTTAATTGAATTTCTTAAGTACCAACCTCTCAACGCATGTCAAAACATTAAGTATCTGAAAAAACCTAAGTACAATCAAATGCTTTTTGGGCTATGGGGTGGTTGGGGCATCAAACATAACTGTGTCAGCGTGAGAAACATTTCTGGTCCGTGATGATGTCTACTATCAGAACTTCTGATAGTAGCACTACTGCACCACTGTGCTGCACAGACGATTCTACGCTGGCAATTGAGTCAGCCTGCCAAAGTGCCAATATATGTATGCAATGCACTATAAAATGTGGTATACGAAGAAGTGTGCGAGACTTTTAAAAAATAACCAAAAGTTGACAAAATAGCGAGAAAATAATCGTATTCTCCGGTTGTCACTCACCTCTCATGCATCCGGTCGTTCCAATGTTAAATTTCACGCAACTTCGCAAGTCATACACTCATACAACTTAACCTAATGGTCACTTTTTTGTACCTAAATAACTAATTTTTCACGTTTCAAAGTATCTCAAATTTTTAAAATTGAAACTTGAAAAAAAGGTCCCCCAAGGGCTGGTCTCGGTCTCGTAGGTCTCGTTTCGGTGGTCTCGGTTGCCTGGTCTCGGTCTCGGTCTCGGTCTCGGTCTCGGTTGCAAACCCGAGACTTGCCAACCCTGTTTGAGAGTTTTGGGAAAAGAGTTCCTAAGCCTTCCTTTGCCCAACCTGACCAACATTGTACATACCTTGTTTATTGCGCCGCCAGCAGTCACCTTTGTGTGCATATAATAGAGCGAATTTTATAATTTAATACTAGCCTCGACATAATGCAAGCGCTCGGTTGCTCAGTTTGGTAATGCTCTAGAGTGACGTAGGCTAGGTACATGCCTGAGCGAGCGATGGAACAAAGTATATAACTAACTTTCATCTTTTAATTTTCAACTCAACAAATAGATGCGTCCTATACTCTTAACCGACTAGTTATGTTTTATTTACCGTTACATTCTCTATGGAATGGAGGTTTCGCGATTTGTCATATATTCTTATAAAGTATCTCAGCAGTCAGCAATATATGCAATAAACAAAACTTACTTTGTGATAGTTGGACGGATTTTGTCACATTTCTAAGGGGGGATGATTTGTTTGGGGGGATAATTTACCCCGTGACTGTTCTACTCTTTAAAGTTATGTTTGGGGTATTTTATCCGGGGGGACGATTTGCCCTGGGGTATTTTATCTGGGGGGATGATTTGCCCCGTGACACCGGTTCATACCTGTCCTTAAATAGGTAGAGAAACGGGCAAGAAATACTTTAAAATAGGTGGTGTGTGTGTCTATAGTGTGTAGATGTCGCAAAGAAATCTGTCGAAATTGGTGTAACCAAGAGTGTTTCACTTTACTAGCAAAGTTGCAAGACGTGCTTGTACATATAAAAACTTGGTGGGTACCCAGGTTTTCGTCATGCCGAAAATTTACTCAAACTTTTGTATGTATTACAATAGTGATAAGAATAAACAAGGAGGCAAATAAATGTTTTGACCAGACCGGGCTGCCACTATATATATATATACACTATGAGACCACCGAATTGATTTTGTTGATACAAATTCTGCAAAGAATTAAACTCGATTCAATATTAATTTCTGAACTAATCTAAACAAGTAGACTCCTAAAAGGAGTAAGATTTTATTCGTAGAGAGTTATGTATATTTAACTTGAAAAATGAAAAAAACTTTCACGAAATTCAAATACACAGATAATAGCAGGATCGAGAATCGAACTAGCTATCTACGGTTTCCGAAACAATGATACTAACCACTGCACCACTCCCCGTTCACGAAAGGTTACTCTAACTTAGCCGGAAATACAAAAAGGCATTTAATTAAAATATTCAAAATTTTAAATTCAAATCAAAACCAACTTTGTTCATTATTAATATCAAGAGTACATAATAGCGTCTCACTCTATATAGAAGAAGAGTGAGACACTCCCCAGCCTGCCTGTGTTTTAGCACAGGCAGATGCGCTGGTCGTTTTCAGGCTACATGTTGACATTCTGTGCAACATGTGGATGGCCAATCAGCGCGTAGACTCTGCGCGTAACACACTTTAGTATATAATCGCTGATGCGTTGATAAGCATTAAGATAGGGATAAAAGCTTAATAACTCATTATTTATTCATAGTCTGCTTGTAAAAACATTAAAAAAGGTTTGCAAATACCTTTGGGGATATTTTGGCAAACTTTCAGCGAAATTGATTGAAAAACTTTTGAGATATAAACTTTTCTGAATTTCTTCAAAGTTTCTCAATTAATTTCACTGAAAGTTTGCCAAAAGATCTTCAAAGGTATTTGCAAACCTTTTTTAATGTTTTTACAAGCAGACTATGAATAAATAATGAGTTATTAACCTTTATCCCTATCCCGTTTTATGATTGGAGCACGTGCACAGGCGTCTGCCAATCAGAGAATAGAAGCTCGCTTCTGATTGGCCAGTCACATGTTGCGTAGAATGTCAACATGTAGCCTGAAAACGACCAGCGCATCTGCCTGTGCTAGAACACAGGCAGGCTGGAGAGTGTCTCACTCTTCTTCTATATAGAGTGAGACGCCATTATGTACTCTTGTTAATATGTACTATTTAATCATTCATGTATAATAAATAGGGATAAAGTTTACCTAAAATATGTATGTGTTCTGTTTTTTTGTGCGGTTTCAATGTTCTCGTGATCTCATATTGGATGCTGATTGGCTGTGGCTGAATGCCAACAGCCAATCAGACATTGTGCAGACAAAATAAAGTTGACATCCAAGGGAGGAAACATGTAGCAATCATATAATGGAAAACCCAATGGGGGGCAGAAATTTAATTTTGCAAAAGTTTAAGCTTATGTGTGGTTGATGAACTTTACCCTGTATGGGATGTTTTAGCTCTATTTTTTTGGTCATGCCCCCCACGGTTGGAACACGCTTAGTTCTATAAGCCAGCACAGTGCAAAACATATGGCAATGTCTTACGGTGTGCATGACTTTCATACAACGTTATGATTCTAATAATTCCGCCTTCAGGCGGAATAAAAACTACTACAACTACAATCAGTGACTTTAGGTTAACTTCATTATCGATACGATACTATAACGATACTCGCACTAACACTCGAAGCCACTCGCAGACGCACGCACGAGGTACACTATTTGTAGTGAGCACTAACCGTTGCGTCTATTCGAAACACGATTTGAATGAGCAGCTAAGCGTAAACTAAGTGGGACACTTTTGCCCTAGGTAGGACACTTTTGCCTACACAAAAGTGTCCCCCCGGACACTTTTGCCTAGTCAAAAATGTCCGGGGGACACTTTTGCCTAGTCAAAACTGTCCAAAAGACAATTTTTACTGGGCAAAAGTGTCCGGGGGACAATTTTGACTAGGCAAAAGTGTCCGGGGGGGACACTTTTTTGAGGGGACTCTTTTGCCCGTGACACCGGAGGAGCGACCCCCCTGATTAACATTTCACAACACAGCCGCAAGCCCCCCCATCAGCTGCCTAAAAGACACCCTAAACGCTGGTAAAATGCAGCACAGAGGCCCCAAACTACATAGAAACTAAGATCACGTGTATATACTATTCAAGCCTGAGCCTAAATCACGTTAAGCTAATGTTCAATTAATCCGATTTGGTGCAGTCCACCGTTTTGTTTGAGTTTTACATGTATGAGGGAGGGGTGCCGTCACGAACAAAGCCAGTGCCGATGGCACCATTTTTGCCTAATGAAACCTTAAAGTCAACACAAACAGGTTCAAAAACGGCTGGGAGAAAACTATATAAATCGCAACCTGCGCTTTGGCAGGATCCCGACAAGTGGCAAACAAATTGGCAGGTGGATTGGCAGAAGCGACCAGATATTTCACAATCTCCAGGCCTAGACCACGATTGCAGCCGGTAACCAGCACGTTCTTAGCCACCATTATAAAACCCGATCTGCAAAACAATCAGAAGTCAGAAGAACGTCGACGTGACATGATTTCTCTCACACGCTGGCGCTCTCAATAACCGACTTTGGGCGATAAAATTTTTCAACCGAAAGAAAAGTTGTTCAGCAGTGAATTAGGCTTCAGTTTGTACGGGTAAAGAATATTAGCCCATTTTTTACTTACACTTAAACAGGGGCAATCCCTCTAGAAAGTTACTCAAAGTGCCCTCCTAACGACGGTATCTACTTTTTGATGAAAAAATTACAAAATAATGACCAAAAGTGAATGTAATATTCGAAGGTATCTTTAAAAGGTATCTTTAAAAAAAGAAATTCCCACTAAGTGAGACGGGTTCAACGATGAAAAAAAACATCTGCCCCGAACTGCTGTTGGCTTCAAGTGACCTTATGACCTATTGTTCGGCAACCACAAGTACCTACATAAAATTTGCAACTCAAAAAAATTTAGTCCAACCGCACAGCCGTCTAATAAAACAAAATCCTAAAAAAATACTTTTAGTAACATATTAAAAGCATTACAATATTCAACAACAACAAACCAGTCTAAAGCAAATGCAGTAGAACTTAAAAAAAACCTGTCAACCTACACAACACAGCAACATATATGCTTCAGCAACTGATAAGGTTCTGTATGAAACTTATAACCCTAGACATCAATGAAAATAGCAGTGTTTACCACGCTGGCGTCCAGCTACATATGAGTTAATTTACGCACATGAATGAGATTCATTCCAAAACTTTTTTAGTTACACGGTCTTCAGTACCTGTCTTAAAAAAAATAGACTGACTGAAGATACTCTTGAACCATTTTACTGTGCAATGCGCATTCAAAAAGCAGCTAGCTACAAAAAGATTAAAAATAATCAAAACATGGCAAGAAATAAAAATATTTTATTTACAGAAAACATAATTATTTACATTGCAATAATTACGAAAAACAGTGAGACCCATCAATTACCAAAAATTTTAAATACGAATAATACAACTACATAAAATAAACATTCCAATTTTCTACCTACAGAAAAAAATAAGCATTATAAATTTCTCCTTAATCAACATATTTTGAACCAAGACAAAATACACTACAAAAAGTATCAATAAAAGATGCACAATGGCTGCACCATAGCCATTCAAAATCTTGGAGAATTTCGTTCACACGTTCAGGATGAGCAGACATTTCGATATTTTTGCCGAAACCCAAAAAAATAAAATCACCTTGACGGTTGAAAATCATATTCTAAAGGTTGACCAAAAAATGCTGAACAGTAAGACAAACAATGTAATTTCATAATGTTGAAAAAAACAAAATATTGCAGCCATCAAGAGTAACACCGAGTAACTGGCAACGATAATGGAACACAACCTGGTTTTTTCAGTGAAATGCAATTAGCACAAAAGTGATAAAAAGCAACCTTAAACGGGTTCACTTTCAAAAGACAATAGACTAACTTATTGTATGAGGCAGGGACGCAGAAGGGTACATTGACATACCCCCCCCCCCCCCCCAATCGAGGGTCTAAGCGAATAGTCCCTCATAAAAATGACACATAACAAAACTGCCAATTTTCGTTTTTATTAGTTGATCAGGTAGAAAGGGTGCCCAAAGGGTGAAGGGTTCCCAAAATTTTGACCCCATTACATGTTTGAATTGAAAAAATACAAGCAATACAATCACCTAAATCATTTTTCTAGAATAACAAAATGTAGAATAGTCGTATTAATCAGAAACAAAAGCACATGTTATTAATAAGTTAAAATCAACAATACAACACTATAAAAAATTAATTTTTTCAAAAGGAAATCAAGATTTCAGCTGCTGCAGCAATTTTTCCACGTCATCGTCTGTCATTTTGGTGCTGGCAGAAGCTCCACCAATTTTTTCCTTAGGCACTGTCGCACCGGCGAGCTAAAACAAAAAACAGGCTTTTTTACTGTATTACAGTCGGACTGAGCCGTTTTAGTCACTTTAATTATATAGAAATTTAAACTGCGTCTACGCCATGACTCATGACGAGTCCACTGGCCTGAAAACTGTCACAGTCCGAAGTCTCCCAGTCAACCACGTTGCGCAGTCTCTACCCAGGGTTGTTTCAATTATTTGTTTCAATCATTAAAAGACAGTTTCAATTTCAATATCAATTATTAATTGCTATTGAAATTGAATTGCGCAAAAATTGACAATGGTATTAAAATTAAAACTATTTGGGTCAAAAATTGATAATGGCACTGAAATTGAAAAAATATAATTAAAATTGAAAGTTGAAACGATACCTTCAATTTCAATATCAATTATGTTAACATAATAGGCCCAACTTAGACTCTCTACCTTTCCACTGATTTCAATGCCGATCTCGTCCAGGACTTGGTTGACGATGGCATCCTCTTCCGCTTCGTCACCCGACTCCGTCATGATGTCATCCAAAGCGTCACTGACTGAAACAATCAACCTGACCGGAACTGACTACTACCACTCACGATCAGGGTCAAAATGATACATCTACGAGGCAGGTGATGGGTGGTGGACCATACCCTAAAATCGGGGGGCCGGGGGGAGGAGGCCAGGAGGGTCGAGAAAATATGGGAAAATCTAGTAAAATCGATAGTCAAAGGCTGCAATTTTATTGATCGAAATCGGCATTTGATGTTTCTGCCACTACTCAAACGCCATCCGAGCAAATTAAACTAAATTGAATTAATTAGTTAATTAAACCCACTAAGTTCCTCGGACATGTCCATATGCATGCTGGCCTTCTCGAAATCCTTCATGGTCTGGGCTACTTTAGCGGGATCCGTCTGTTTGTTCACATTCGCCATCGTCTGAAAAATCAAATAGGTCCTTATCCAAAATTGGATTTAACGGATTAGATTTAAATTAATTTAGCGGATACCACAGCACAAAATGAAAATAGCCGGCTACATACATAGCTATAGCTTTCATACATTATTTCGGTGTGTACGAACTTCAGAAACCAAGGATCGTGTAACCCCCCGCAACACCCTTCAACTTCCCCTTTTCCCAAAGCCAACCCCCCAACTGTACCCCCCCCCCCCCCCTCTAACTCAAAAAAAAACAATAAATATTTTTTTTTTTACCCACCCGAAAAAAAACCTGGGGATTTTGACCTTTACAATACTGTCCCAAAAATTTATGGTCAGGCGTCACGTATAACTTGAGTACTGGTGGCGCAAAGTTTACATAGAAATCACAAAAACCTCGAAAACGCAACTGCCACCTTAACTGACGCTGCGTTATTGACGAAATAAAGTTAAATCTAATACGATAAATCCAATTTTGGATAAGACCCATAGTAGCCATAAGCCCGGTTCATACTTGCCCTTAAGGACGCAGGGACAAATGACAAGGACAATTTTGGAATTCTCAAAGTGGGTGATCGGCACAACCCTTGTACATGTTGTATGACAGTTATGACAGTGGCACAATTTCAGGTTTGCCTAATTTTGCCCTCAGATTTGGCTTCAAGCTTGGGCTTAGGCTTAGGGCATAGGGCTCAGGCATCTTCTGTTCCTATTCTAATCACCCACTTTAAGATACCCCAGATTTTAATCAGCCACTGTAAAAAAATGGCTAAATTGGTTTGGCTACTTTTTTGCGAACGAAATAGTTTTCACTCAAACTTTGTTTATGCAAAAAATTGTGGGAGTTTTCTTGAAATAACTTGAGGACAAAACGACAGGGATACGGACGAGTATGAACCAGGCTTCAGTCACACCACCAACAGATTTTGTTGATCCCCAACCGATAGTTCATAAAAAAACGACCAACAAAAATGTCCCTTCCAAAAAAAACAAAAAAGTGCTGAAAATGAGATCAAGAGAGGTTCGAATGGACCAAGTGGATCAGATCGCCTCTTCACAGCAGCTGACCAAAAGTTATCCCACATTTTTTGCGTTCTTTAGAACAAAAACGAACCAGGCTTTTAGGTCTAGCCGCACACTAGTTTCCCATTTCGAAATTTCCAGGGGCCTTGCAACGCAACGTACCTTTGTTGTGGACTTCATCACGTTTGCCATGTTTGCTTGAGCACCCATCGTCTAAAATATAAAATATTGCACTCCAGAACTTTAGTTAACTCAACTTAATGAAACTAAGTCGAACTTTTGTTAACTCATTAACTCAACTTAATAAAAATAAGTAGAACACTTGTCTTTAGTTAACTCAACTGAAACTAATAATAAAAATAAGTCCCGGCCGTGTAATGCAGTAAAGGAATAGACAGAATAGAGAATAATCAGCTGCTAAATTCAGTCCTAAAAAGAGCACCTACTTCATTAACAAACTAAAAAACACACTATTTCGTCAATTAATTAGCATGATTCCTGCAATTCTGTTTTTGACAATAAGCTCATTTTTTTTGAATTAAAAAATGATCCAACTTTAGCCTGAGTTCCAATGGCAGACACTTTGGCAGACATGCCGTAAGACTTGGTCCGTTGTCGTCGCACGTTGATCAACTGTTTGGCTAGAACGCCACAAGCCTGAAAAAACAACTATATAACAATATAAAAAAAACCTACATAAAGCTAAAAATAAGATCCAATACGATCCTCAAGGGTACAGAGAAGTTCAGAAACTGCACAGCCGCACCCAATCTTCTAAGCACAGTTTAAAACTCTACCTGTCGGTTTCCTTGTTTGGCCATTTTCTTGATTTCTTGTTCCTGAAACAATAGTTGTAAAATATGATCGGTTTGTCTGATTTGAGAGTAAAAACTGTAACCTCTAGAAGTCAGTGAATCAGGGATATACAGGTGTCCAAACATATTGTATAATATACCAGAACAGAAATTATCGTCGTCACGTGTTTTGGACCGACCAAAAAAATTTAAAATCGATATTACAAGCGGGGGCAAGTGGGGGGAACAGTACTACAAGGGGAAAAAATAAATAAAAAATAAAGAAACACAGTTCCGTTTTCAAACTAGAACAGCGAACATGCACTTTCAAAAAAGGAAAGGTGTACTAGAGAACTAAAACAACAACACACAAAGTCATACATGACTACATGAGATATAAAAAACGCTTGGCTTAAAAATATCATCAGAGCCACATAATAATGCGATTATTCTAATAAATGCTTTCTAGGCCAGGGCGATTTTGTGCGCTGTTCAAACTTCACAGTTTGTCGAAGTGCTTTAAAGCTACGACTCATTGTCGCGGAATTTCATTTCCCGCTTTGAAAAAAGTCAGTTAGTCAGCTAGACAGTTCGTTTTTTTCTTTCTTACAATGGCTTTTTCTTGTCTTTCAAGATCCCGCCTGTCTTTGCTCAGATCCCGTTGTGCGTGTCTGAGAACGCGCTGGTTTGTTCGCATCTCTTCTGAAATAAAGAAAAAACAAATGCATTATGACTAACTTTTGATCTAGTTTAAATTTATTTTGCTTAATCCAAATCTACTTTCATAATATATATGGCTTTAGTTAAAGCTTGGCTTCATTTTTTTCGCTTAGTTTAGCGTTGGATTTTAGACTAGCAAAAGCATTGTGTTTGCCAGTTGGAAAACGAACGTTGTTTGAACTACACGCAAATAAACTAAACCAAGCTTTAAGGGGGTAATTGCGTTTTTAGGTATTTTTCTAGATAGCTATAGCTCAGCGTTTACAAATTCAAATCACAAGCGGTGTTTTGCATTAAGTAGAATTACTATATCTTACCTAGAACCTAAAAAGTATGCCATGCATTGAAACTTAAGCTTTGACATTGTTTCCAGACTTCCAGTACACGCGGATAAAGAAAGGTCCTCTACAAAATAGTAGGATTTTTTACAAAAAGTTTGCGCCACAGCTATGAATCATACAATTACCTGTTTGGGCTGCAAGTTGGTAAGGTTTTCGACACGTCTAAAATCCCCAGGCATGTCCCCCACTTTTTTAATAACTAGTCAATTTACTGAGAAAATAGCTTACAAAGAAAAGCACCGAAAATTTAAAGTATTTTCATGTGATTGAATCCCTCTAAAATGTCCACAGTTGAATGAAAAAGTGAGAGACATGTTTGGGGATTTAACCTCTACCTCACCACGTGAACTTTATTGCTTTATTAAACACTAACTTCGCCACAGTAATCGAAATTCTAAAGAATCGAACATCCAACCTTTTGGATCTGGTTTCCAGAAGAGCGACGTCATGATTCCAAGTTTCTGTCACTAAAACATTTAGAGTGAATTTCATGAGAGGTTTTGCAAAACCATGGTTTCACGTATGCTTTCATACAATGATTTGCATGTAAACACGTAATGTCATTTACGAAATATTGTCCGATTCGTTAGGAATTGCGTAATTTTCTTGATTGGTGGTCTTTCAAATTAAAAATTCTAAAAAAAGGCTTTTTTGCTGAGAATTTCAACTGAGCTAAGACCGCGGTTTAAAAAATCTGTCAAATTCGTCACGAATCAAGCAATATTTCGCATTAAAGTTATTTGCAAATCATATGAAAACGTAAGTAAAACCAAAACCTGAAATCAACCCTTTAAGGTCTGATCCGTTCAGAGTTCAGTTCTCTAACGAAAGCCAGGTATGGTCGGCCGTTACCTGTTCAACATAACCATATTTCGCTGCAGAAATTTTTAAAAGCACACTCAATCCAGCCGTTGGCTGGCTTTTCATCAGTCACCGCAAACTAAGCCTTCGTCTCAAAGAAGCTTTGTGGTAGGACTGAGTACTGACACGCGTAGCCACTCGGCTACCGGATCGGATAACTCCAATACCTAAGTCATCCACATGAGGTAACAGATTCGGTGAAACAAAACACCGAAAGATGCGTGAAAGGGCCAAGCCTATGTAATCCTAAGTATGCATAAGGATGTCGGTAAGCGAAATCTTAATCGACGGTTAATCAGGTCGAACTCAACTAAAACAAAAAACTCTCTGTAAACAAATATCAAACTCTGCTAACTAACTCCTTGAACTGGTTTACAGGATAATCATTCATGAAACGAACGAATAGTAGCTATAAGGATGCCAATATTTATACAAAACGACAACATTAAACAGTATCTCCATAGTATTCAAAATTCCGAAGCAAAGTGGAAAAACCACAAGCCAACTGACTAATATGTGGTAGAACTTTACAATAGTAGATTGAAATCCTCATCCCCATCATAAGCACAAAAACGCGACATGAGACTTAAAACTTTTAATAGTAAACTTAACAACAAGTTAACAAACAAAAATATTCAACACAGAAACTTTATTACAAATTACAGCATCAAGACCACAATATTCACAGTAGCACTCTAAACTCGCCCTAAATTTATTTTTAAACCCTGAGCTGATCATGGTAATTACTGATATCCTCCCCTTAAGTACATAGCTTAGGAATACTCTTGTATAAAAGTTACTACTCGTAGTCTGGTATAACTTCAACACAAGGAAGGTGAATCAGCGCACCAAAAAAGTGCTCCACCACCTTCTGGGCGTAAAAAACAGTATTAGCAAATTTCTATTGTTATAAGTGCGAACAACAGTATACACATTATAATGCAACACCATGATGGAACGGTGACCGAATTTCTGTAAAATAATGCGTATATAATCATATCGACCACCTAACTTACACAGAAAATAAAAATACACCCGTATTTACACAACCCTATTTTCCCCAAGAGATTGATAAAACCGCCTATTTTGGTAGTAAAAAAATTCAAGAATGGCGATTCCGGGCTGTGACCTCTTTCAGAAAAGGCAGAGAAGTCCTTTTTTAGACCCAAAAACAAAATAGTTCCAGCTAGTTCCAAATAGTTTTATTTTTATTTAAGCATATAATTTTACGTGTTCGAAAGTGAAAAGTCAGCACTGCTGTGCTTCTCGGTGCGATTTTTTGTATTTTTTATCAAGCTACTTCAATGAAAGGTTTTCACCACAAAATTAATTTTTTTATAGGATCAGCCTGATAAAAAAAATCTCTACACAAGATCTAAACCTGAATACACAAGTACAAGCGCGGATCCAGTGGGGGGGAAGCGCGAGGGCTTTTTTAAACCAGCTCCCCGAAATTTTTTTCTGACTGCAATTTTACACAAGGGCCCCCCCCCCTTTGGTTTTTATTGCCCGACCGAAAAAATTTCTGATACGTCTTCAATTGACCAACTTTCCTCTAAAAATAAAAAATTTCTCCAATTTTTTTTCTTGGGGGCTGCCGCCCCCAGACTCCCGCAACTTTCTAGCTTACTGGTGCTTGGTATTATCTTTCATCAAACCTATGCATGTCTGCCTATTAGAGTACATTATACCGCATTTACTTCTGTAATACACTGTATGATACTCTGATGTGACCGTGACGTTGCCATCTTTTGTTTTAATTTTGCTGTCGGAAAAAAGCTGATACGTCCCTGTCGACCAAATTCGGCCTAAAAATTGAAAAATCTTCAGACCCCGGCAACCTGTGGCTTAGTGATCTTGCGTTTGCCATGGGAACTTAAGTGTTACTAAAAAGTGCATTTTAACCCATTGCGAAAAGTCGTTCCTCCCCGACACTTTTCTGGATACACAAGGGTTGCCTATTGGTTTTTAATGTCCAGCCGGAAAGAAATTTCCGATACGTCTCCAACTCCAATTGACCAAATTTGGCCCAGAAATCAAAAAATTCCCTAAATATGTATCTAGCTTCTAGCCCCCAGACCCCGCAACTGTGTTTCAATAAAAGATATATACAGATTTTACAGGATATCCCGGGGTCAAAAACAGTAAAGGTGTCTAGCTTCTGGAGCTGCCGCGCCCAGACCCCCGCAACTGTGTGTTTTGATAAAACTTGCCGATTTCATAGGATATCCCGGGGTCAAAATACGTCGAAGTGTTAGTCTTAAGTGAAGTCGAAGTGTTAGACCCCCTCACAAGTAAATTTGTATTATATTGTATATATCTCTAATGGCCGATGGGGGGGCGCACCCCACCCCCGAAAAAAATTCCTGGATCTTTACTCTAATTTAGCTAATGTGTATCGAGTACTAGGTTGCACTTGCACAAATCAGTTTCAAACAAACACAATAATACTATAAAAACACGGTAATGCCAGCCAATAACAGCTCATTCAATCATTTTGTTGGTATTTGATTTCAGCTGGCCACACTATTCAGATGATTGGACAAATGTACGCATTTCTGCTGTATCACGTCAATGGCTTCCAAAACCAGAGTTGCCGAGTCCAACGCGCCCGTACTTTCCACACTAAAAATGAAATGGTTTCGTTTTCTGGTCAGCAACACAGACTGCGCCAGTCCTGGATGCCGAAAGACGTTGCGACTGCACATATCATTGCGGGCATTGGCAACCCTAGCGACACGGCGACCTAGAAATAAAAAGGAAAATTATACTATATAGTTGCCTTTGCTTCACAATTGGTTGGCAACCCAAAGAAAGAAAAAAATACAATAGGGTTGCCTTCCCTTCGCAATTGGTCAGCAACCCAAAGAAAGGAAAAATACAATAAGGTTGCCTTTGCTTCGCAATTGGCCGGCAACCCAAAGAAAGGAAAAATATAATAGGGTTGCCTTTGCTTCGCAACTGGTCGGCAACCCAAAGAAAGAAAATTAGATTCCAGTGTAGATAATGCTAGATAAATGAGAACCCATGATGGACAGTATAATATGCAATCATAGACATGAAACCAATATTGCTAATACAAACGCAGTCCAAAGAAAGTTTCAGATAAAATTGCGATTGTTCAACACAATTTAGGCTAGTACAGCCACTAGGCATTTCATTTTAAACCAATTAACGGGCGTCAGCAGTCGGAAGCACAACAACAATGATTGATTACAATCCTTCCAACAGCTTGCCGACAAAAAAACACGCAAAAAATTGCTTAAAAAATCAGTGTCCAATGTCGACCCACCATCTGGCTTGGTGATCACATCAATGACGCCCTTGGAAAAGCAGGATTTCAATAGATCCGCCTGGTCGTCCTCAATTTCGCTCAATAGCTGAATCTCTGGCAACAGGCGAAACGAGGCGGTGGCCACTGGGGAGAATTTGGCATGGTCCCGGCCCAGCCCTTTGACGCAGTGACAGGTCAGGTCAATCTCTTGGCCCGGCCTCATTTTGGCCAGCAGAATGTCCGGGTGCACAGGTCGGGGCGGATCGGTGGCAAACTGAAACGGATTTGAAAAAACGTACAAAAATTAAAATGTTAGTTTTTGCACACAATTTTTACATTTTTAAAAGTTGATATCAAAAATTATTGTTTAATCATTATTGTCAATTATCAATAGAAAAGGGTGGAAAACTGAAAGAAAGTTAAATAAAACTTAACTTACAAATTTAATTTTTGCACAAATTAATATATACTTTTTACATGTTTAAAAGTTATCACCATACATGTAACGGGGTCAAAATTTTGGGGGGCCTCTCCGGCCAAATTTTGGGGACCCTCCCCCCCCCAGATGAACCAAAAAAATACCCTAAATTTTTCGAAATTTTGTAAAATGTTAAAAGTGCCATTTTTGCTAAATTTTGCCCTAACTTTGGGGAGCCCCCCCCCCCCCCCGGAACCTCGATCTTTTAGGGGGTCCCCCCCAACCTCCACTCATACATGCATGGTTATCACAAATTACTGTTCAAATCAACGGGGGTTTTGAACACTTTTAATATAATACAAGCAGTGACATCGGAAACAAATCATGACTGACTATGTACAGAAGAATCAATCAAAAACAAACTGACTTTTTCGGCTTGACTTCCAACAGGTTCCCAAACAAAGTGTTTTGTATAAACTGAAAAAAATACAAACATCAATCATTATAGCAACGGAATACGGATATAGCCTTGTGAAGCGAAAACAACTACAAGACATCTTTTTTTTCAAATTTTTTTACTTTTTCAAACAGACATACTTTAGACATACTTTTTCAACTTTTTCTCCAAATCTTTCTAAAAAAACTACTATGATACCATTAGAATCGTCATATAACTGTTCTGGACTAGAGCCAGTTATTTTATCAAAACCAGGCTTCTTTTTGCATTTCACGTGTAGCTGGAAGACTAAGGTATTTTCTTCATTTGGAGTCAGATCGTCTGAAACAAAAAAATGACACCTACAAGTTTATTAGATATAAACAGAAGTTAAAGATACGTGTATAAGTGTTTTTACAAAAATGAACTTTAAACTTCAGCTAGTGTTTAACTCAAAGTAAAGTTTGAAACCAAAACGTAAATAATACACAGCCAAATTTCCTCAAAGAGCAGATAAACCTTACATACCGGGCGGGGAAAACCCAACCTGGTTCCTGGTTTCGGTATGTGGGATACACAGGTCCAAAAATTTGCCGGCGTACTTTTGAAATACCGGAACCGGAGCCAAAAAGTACCGGAACCAGAACTCCATTCGATCCCTGATATATATACATTCGAACTTTACAAAAATCTTTAACGAGAAATTTGGAAACAAGCTACAGCGTCGTGCAAATTCAGTCAAAAAACCTTCACTGGAAACAAACCTGCCCACAAGTTAACAAAGGTATATTATATACAAATATAACCACATATATACCATTATTGAGCCTTTCACTAAACTGCCTGGGATCGGCCTTGATGGGAATCAGTCCGAGTCTGTGAGCCAAAACTTCATCCTGAATCAAACTGGTGTTCTGATGAATCAACACTTTCTCAATGGCCATGGAAGGCACCTGGAACAAAGAGGAGTAAGAGACCCCTGTCAATCGTCGGACAAAATATAAACCGTTATATAGTTTAGTCCGACTAAACGGTTTAAAACTCATTACTAAATATGACGAAAAACTGATTAAAACTTCAAGTTCAAACTATGTAATTAAATGTGTGAGACCATTGGCTCCTAAATGTTTCGCAACAACTGCAATTTCGTCAAATGAGTAGGAAAGCTCAAAAAGGCCACCGTTTTACACTCAACAGTCAACGACAAACGGCGGAAGCAGCTGTCGAAAAAGTCAGTATACACTTGCAGGCTGGGTTTTTTTTTGCGCAAAAACGTTCGCAATTGCGAAAAAAAATTGAGGATTGCGAAAAATTTTCAAACCTTTTCGCAAAATTGCGAAAAAATTTTGACGCAGTGGAGGTGAACTCGTAAGGTCTATGCGCTGATTTTTGTGGTTTAGTCGGAAAAAGTTTCCGATACGTCCCCAATTGACCAAATTTGGCCTAAAAATTGAAATTTTCTCCGAATTTTCTGATCCCTTACGCCCGGTCTCGTGCAACTTTGTGACTTGATGTTTCTAGTGACTGTAAATGGGACACATTTTCTTCCATGTATCATCACCCCGACTGCATGTAACACTAATAGACAGTATAATAGGGGTCGGAGGTGACATAATTAAGAAACATTTCGAAATGTTAGCATTTTCAGGCCTGACTTGGTCATTGGCAGGGTCTTCTGAAATTACTTTACGGCTGAGCATCGAATGTGAAAATTGTGAAAAATTACACACAATTCTCAGGAAGGCTACATAAATTTAAATAAAAATGTCAAAATCGCTGCTTTTTATCCAAAAAGGGTAAAAACTGCGTCAGTCTTAATCTGTATAGGCAGAATAATGTTTTATTAACATTTAAATGCTAAGTCTACTGCATTAATTAGCAAAAGTATGTCTGCGAAAAAAATTTTGATTTTGCGAAAAAAATTTGAAGCTTTTCGCAAAATTGCGAAAATTTGCCAGCGAAAAAAAAAAACCCAGCTTGCAGGGTCAATTTCGCCTTACCTCCGCAATGAGCACACGACGGATAGCATTGGCTACCGGAGCGTCCACATGAATCAGATCAAATTCCAACTCATCCGGCTTACTGGAAATTACGCGCACTTCAATATTCTAAAAACAATTTACTAAACTTTGCAAACATTCGAATAGACAATACTGAGTACGGTTGATGGTAATTTCACTTTTGCTACTAACTGATACAAAGGGGAGGGACTTGTTGCCTTTGAGTCTCACATCGGAACCCCTCCGCGTGTCATCTGTCCTTTCATGCGATTTTTTGGGGCGGGTGTGCGGAGCAACGTGAGCCACCGCCATAACACCGTGGGGGGTGCGAAGCTACGTGAGCCAAAGGGAGGGCTGTGACCCTCTAAGTTGGTTTCTCAAACCGCTAAGGGGGGGTTGTTGCAGCCCACCCACCCCCCCCCCCAAATACGCCACTGGTCCACTATTCCCCCAACTGCATTTTACGCCGTATATATTACATAATTATAATATATACAAACTAAAAAAACAAACACACTCTGCAGTATTCTTGAATGTCCCACTTTTGATTCATATCAGCCACATAATCCGTTCCGTATGTCTGAAAAAAAATTTGAAAGTAGATTTTTGCATGCTTTTCACATTCACGCAGGCACTTTTTTGAAGTTCGTCAGCCATTATGCCAAACACATGCCCCACAGGCCTCAGCAAAGTTTTAAGGACTTCAAATTGCAGCTACATATCCCTTTCATTCTTAAGCCTTGAAATCGGCCATGGAAAAATTTCGTTTGGTCACTGCAAAGACTTCATACCTACTTGAGTTGCTTGGAATTGTTCGCGATCTGCCGACGTATTGCATATTAAATGTTTGAGACTGTCGCATATATGTCACAATAAGACATATAGAGAATTTTTCAGTAAATAGTCTTTCAAGTAAACAGTGTAGAAAATCAAAAAAGACCAAATAAACAAAAATTCAGCATAGCACGGCAACACCAACAGTCTAAGTTTTGAATGAGCAAGTGCTGTCTGATTTTCGTGTGAACGATTATCAAAAAATAAAGGTATAATTATTACATGCAAATTCTGGCTGATGCAGCACTGCTAGTGCGGTATTAATGCTCATTTTGTGGCAAAAAGTGGTAGGTGTATCGCTTTGTAAATAATACGTATCCGTGGATGCGGCGCAGTTTTGTAACGCGGATTTCCTACCCAGTTTTTTGCCAAAAACCCAAGCCTGCTTACAAATCTAATATCAAGATAAAATAGGTTTTTTTATACAAGAAAGCATTGGCGTCGAAAACCCACGGATGCCGTAAACCACCCATTTCTGAATCTACAAACCAGCTCTCTACCAGATGTGAGCTACTAGGTCAATACTAGTCATCATTATCGCGTGACACAGCTGGCCGACCGGTCATTGTTTACACTACACACACGTTTTAATAGACTGTTGGGTCTAATGCCGGAACAATTGGCTACGATATCAAGGCCTACAAGATTCCGGTTAAAATATCAAATTTGAAAACAATGACACGGCTTTTCTCATAGTTACGCTACTGGTTCATTCTTGCCCTGTCTGTGAGAATACATTTTTATAGACTATAACTTCGATCAAACGTTCCTTAAAGGAAGTAAAACATAAACTTGCTTAGGTACTAGTAAACGTAGCTAATATTCACACATCACACTCGGTTGCAAGAAAAGTTGTGGCACCGCTACATTCAAAAACTTAATTGGTAAAGGAACAAAACTACCTTTTCCAGTAGACCTCTTCAACGATATATAATATTTCACAGTTGACAAGTTACATAAGTAGCGAGTAACAAACAAGTTTTCTGTAGGATTTAACTGAAGGAGTGTGAGTTAGACAAAAAAATTTCAATGATTAGCCCCATATAATGTCTATATTCTTTCACACTAAAGGTCCGTCGCCTTTTACTCAGTCTTATTGATTTTTTGCCTGAATTGATCCCACACCCGCTTAGTAAGTCGAAAACAAACATATTATATCGTACAATCCTTGGACCTAACTTTATTCGAGAAAAAGTATTACTGTTATGGAAAACGCTACTGTAGCATAAAGCTACTTATAGCAGGCGGGGAAAATAAAACCCGCATTTTCATATTTCGTCATGTAGCTCATAGACTATACGTTTTCACGGGAAACCAAAAAAATCTGTCGTAGGCCTAAGCTTGCTCTAAACGCTGGGACCGGTTTCATTTCGCTATCTCTTACCGTTTTTTGGCGGGAAGCCAAAAACTTGGCGGGGAAAAAAAACCCATTTGGGGGAAAAAAAACCCATGTGGGGGAAAAAAAACCCACCCCATAAATCACCCGAAAAGTGTGTTAGCGGTAGTTTTTCAACGCTATGGCACGTATTCGGAGTAGTAGAGGCCACTGATGCCAAAACTATACGCAGATTTGCTATGGGGCCTCAGGTACACAAGTTTGAAAACTGCCCTTCGCAGCCCATTATAAAATTTTGAATTTTCAGATTTGAAAACAAAACACCTTAATTTCGCTTGAAAACGTTGAAAACAACTAAAAAGTTGCGATAACGCTTCAAATGCACGCAAAATGTGCACTTTATGGCTACATTTTACGCCATCGACCCTTGGTGGTGGGTACCGTCAGTGGGTGTGACTGGTCGTGACAGCCATATTTTAATTTTATTCGGTTAGTTGGTGTTTAAACAAAATAAATTAACAGATTATAATTAAAAACATACAAAAAACTGGCAATAGTAGCAGAGAATACTACTTGCCGCTGCAAAAGGACCTCAAAATGACAAAGTCCGACTATTAGGCCCGTATTCCAGAATTCGATCAAGAAAGTGTCAGTTTGCGCATTTGTGATAATAATAAACGTCTTTTTGCACTACCATGAGTCTTCTGGGGTAGCTACTAGGTTTTTCGACGTCACCAGAACATTTTCAAAAAGTGGGTTTTTTTTCCCCCACATGGGTTTTTTTTACCCCGTCTAATTTCGGTCACGCCCCCCCCTCGTACGAAAGAAGGAGGGACCTGCCACTGCGGTCATGAATAGAGGAAGGGTAGTCCTCTGTAAAAGTGTTTTTACATTTGAGCTCGCATCTCTTAGTGCTGAGAAATGAGACTCCAAAATTCACCTCCCTTGGAGCCATGTCAGGTCAAAAATGGGGGGGGTCCAATTTTTGACTCATAAAAAATACCAGCGAGACCCCTTTTGGATACCGCTTATATACGTTTGCCTACATGGACTGTACTCCTACGCTGGCAAATTTTTAGACCTGTACCACGTACCCAAGTTCCGGAACTGGGGTGGGTTTTTTTTCCCCCAAAAAATGGGGTGGGTTTTTTTTTCCCCGCCTGCTATATGTCTTATTGTGACTTATATGTCACAGAAAGTTGCAAGTCTTCAGAAACTTTATTTTTTCACATTTTTTTGAAGAAAAACACAGATACAAAAGAATGACATTTGTGCTACATACTTGAATTTTTTTGTGTCCTAATTTTAGCAAAAAGTGTACAAAATAAATACCTAAAAAACCTACCCCGCAGTCACCTTAACATGACTTTTGAAAAATAGGCACTAAGGCCAAACCAAAGTTACCACACGTACGTTATGTGCATAATTTGACAAAATATATCCATGGACACACTTGTGACATAAAGACATAAAGAGCTCTTTCACACACAGCAGGAAAAATGGACCAAAAAATGGCTGGACGTATTTGTCACAATAAGAATGAAAGAGATATATATGTCTTTGAGTGTGGCTTTCAAGTTTTTTATTTAAGATCAATGAAGCTTTAACTTAACAGGTGATTGAGTATCACTGAAGGTTTAATTTTTATATATAATATTAAAAAACGTTCCATCGCAAAAAAACACAAAAAATGTGCCAGCACTATTATACACAAGCTTGTTCTCCATAATTCAACAAATAAAAATAAAAAACACGTACATTGAGAATGCCTTCTTCACCCAAAACAATTCTGTCACACAGCTTATCCATTCAACGATGCAACAGGATTAATTTAATTCCAATCTTCCCTGATTCACTTTGACATCATAAAGCGTTCTTCTCTGGTCCGCTGTTTAAAGCATATATTATATGTAATCGTCAAATTACGAAGACGTCAAACTAAATTCAGTCTAAACAAAGGAACAAACCCGGGTCAAAATCGCTGAGGAGGGAACTGATGAGAAATCACCAGATTCGCCTCTTTAGGGACTTTTAAAATTGTTTGTTTCATATTTTCAAAATATATGCCAAGGTGTCAAGGTTCGGCGGGGGGGGGAATTATTTTTGCCCATAAATCGCTTCCTACCCCATCTTTTAATAAAAATATAGAACCCCCATCGTCAGCCAAGCCCCCAATCTGATCTCTAGCCCCCAAAATAGATGTCGCCCCTTTTAATAAAAATCTAGAGTGAAATTATTGGTGTTAAAACCCTTAGGGGTGGAATAAGTCGGAAAAACGGCATTTTTTAGACTAATGATCCGGAATCCCCCTATATCCCCCAAATCCAGGGGGGGTCCAAATTGAACGTTCTTTCGAATAGGCTAGGTTAGAAGTTTGTAGGATGTAAGCTTTAGCTGGAAATCAAACTTTGTCCAAAAATTAAACATTACCTTAAGTAGCATAGCAGGTATGTAGTCCCCCCCCTTAAGGGGGTAATGTCGTTTTCGTGGTTTTTGACATTTCAGTGTAATTTTTGCGCCCACAGAACTCAAGCTAAAAACGGACTACGGCTTCGAAACTTTAACCACATTATCTTTAGGAAAATATCCCCACCCGTTTTTTTCCTTTTCTAAAAATAGTTTGTAGAGTCGGCGTTATGGGCTTTTGAAAATTTTAGAGAAAAGTCAAATTACGTGATTTTTGCACGAAAATGTCATTTTCTCAACGTAGAAACGACTTATCAACTATATCAAAAAAACGGGTGGGGATATTATGTCAGTGCATAACTGCAAAAAGTTTAGTAGTTGTTGGCTGATCTTGAGTTTCATAACTGTGGCGCAAAATTTAGTCAAAAAAACCGCTGATGGGGTGTATTCAAATGATAGCAGCAGTAAAATTGCAAAAGATAATCTGCTTTTAAATGTGTAAAAGAAAGTAAAAAAGACCGCTCTAGTTTTTGTTGAGGTTAAGTGCAGTTATGGTAGTTTAAAAAAACACCTAAAAACGCAATTACCCCCTTAAGTGATGGAGATGTCGTGATGAGAGAGCAGACTGTAGGCTTTGGTACAGGTTTAGAACTTTAAACAAGCCTGAATATCGGGTTATGTGCAGTTGGGGAAGGGGGAAACAGTGGGCCTTTTTTTAGTAGAGCAGTTTGGGGGAAGCATTTTGCTTGAATAATAACTTTTAGAATCAAAACAAAGCCAGTTTGACTCCGTTATTTTTGAAAAATTGGCCTAATTCACCAGAATCGTCCAACTTTCAGCCATAATCAAACGTGGCCTTAATTTACACTTGGGCGTAGGCTTTGAGCTTAGGCTTGGTAGACTCAGGCTTAGGAACCAAATAATCGAAACTTTCGGAGAAAATCCTGCTAGCTAAACCTAGACTAGATTAGAACATCATAACCCACGCAAAACTTTCCGAAAACAAATATTATAGCCA
Source organism: Trissonchulus sp. WLG1_4 (assembly GCA_030248245.1). Taxonomy (NCBI): domain Eukaryota; kingdom Metazoa; phylum Nematoda; class Enoplea; order Enoplida; family Ironidae; genus Trissonchulus; species Trissonchulus sp. WLG1_4. The sequence goes on from JASANF010017879.1 coordinate 41,644, forward strand.
TTTTAACTTCAAAATTCGGCCTGCGATCACTTTCAAAAACACTTGAAAAATGCTTTTTTCAATGGGTCATATCTCAGAAAATCCAAAATTGGGGTTTGGGTTAAGGTGGTAGGTATGTAGTGTCGCCAAAGCAGTTTTGCTCATAGGCTGCAAAATGAGAACTTTTTGCTTTGAACTTGTACGATCACTGAGAAGCTAGTCCAATGCTATACTGTGTTAAATAAGTACTGCCAGACAGTAGACTACCAATATCTACCAATATCTTGAACCAATCACCGATTGTAAGCCAGACATCACACAATAAGGACATGAAAATTCAAAAAATTCAGCCAGATTTCAGATTGGCCAGCTTGTGAAGCACACGTAACGTGTCGACGCACAGTTTTTTGCCACAAATAAGACAAAAGAAAAATGAAGGTTCGTTTTTCTTTTGATTTTAAAATAAGCGTCTAAATTTTTCACAATTTATCATTATTGCTGTGAGTACTTCACTGTTTACGCACAGTTTCACAGTTCAAACAGGTATTACTCCGCAACCACTCAAGCAATTTGCACTAAATTTTGTGTGCATAAACTACAACATATGTCCTTTTAGTCTATGTAAACAAACTAAACAAATAAGTTGATAATTGTGACGAAAAAATCGAATGTGAATAGGTTTTTAAAACGTCATTTTTCCGACTTTGCGACCTCACTGCAAACAGTATACTGCATCAATTTTGATGAAACTTGACGAAAATACTTGCCTCAACATATATTTTCAAAATTTATAAAGAACGATGTCTTATCTTTTTATAAAAATGTTTTACAGTTACGCAAAATCGACTGCTTTCGCGACACTACCCCCTTAAATGCAGTTGGGGGGGGGGAAATAGTGGACCTATTTTTTTGAGTAGAGCACCTTGGGGGAAGCATTTTTCCTTCAAGAACCCCTATTTCATTTTTTGGATTTTTTGAGATATGACCCCCCGCAATCTGAACCCTCAGTGAGGGACGTTTTCGCAATTTTTTTCCGAAGCCCTTGTTTTTTCCGTTCTAACCGTGTCTAAATGGTGTCAGATTATTGTTTACAATTTTTTAGAATCAAAACAAAGGCTCTTTGACCGGGTTCCTGCCAAAAAATTGGCCAAATTCGCCAGAAACGTCCAATTTTTGACCAAATTCAAACTTGGCCTTAATTTAGGCTTGGGCTTAGGCTTAGGCTTAGGGCTTAGGCTTAGTATGGGGCTTAGGCTTAGTATCAGGCTTAGGCTTAGGTTCAGGCTTAGGCTTAGGCTCAGGCTTAGGCAATAAAAAATCGAAATTTTAAGAAAAAATAATGCCAGCTTAGCCTAGAGAATCCTGCCAACCAAGCCTAGACGATGCCTTAAAACATCATAACGCTCTCAAAACTATCCAAAAACAAAGATTATAGCCATTTTTGGCTTCGAACTTTGGCCTACGTTCACTTCCGAAAACACAGAAAATGCAATTTTCAAGGGGTCATAGCTCAGAAAATCCAAATTTGTGGTTAGGGGTTCTATTACAAAAAATGCTTCCCTCAAGGTGCTCTACACCAAAAAATAGGTCCACTATTTTTCCCACCCAACTGCACTGATCCCAAAATTGTATATAGGCTGGAATTCACAACCTAACACTAACACTAACTTTTCCCTTAAAAGTTAGTGAAACACTTAAATTTGGGCTTGAAACACTAACATTTTAAGTGTTGTGAGCCCAAATTTAAGTGTTTCACTAGCTTTTAAGGAAAAAGTTAGTGTTAGTGTTAGGTTGTGAATTCCAGCCATAGATAGGTGTTCTATTACAACAGATCTTCCCTTAGAGTGCTCTACTCTACTCGACAAAATAGTCCATCCCCCCGGGGCCCCCCTAGTGCACTTGATCCGGAATGTCTATTTCTTGTGAACGAGCATATGTTGAAAATACGATAGGCTTTCAGGACTGAATCTTTGTTTTGGGCTTAGGATTAGGCTGTTTCAGGTTTTGACGAATAAAACAAGTACAAAACCACTGAGGTTTATTGCCTTCAACGAGATTTGCAGTGGCTCATTTGCAAGAACTAGACGCACGTAAACAAGCTAAGTTTAAACTCAGGCCGTGTTTACATTGAGCTTTTTTTCAGCTGCTCGAGCAGCTGAAAAAATGCTGCAGCTTTTTTTCGACGTTTCTGGCATTTTTTCAGTTGCTCGAGCAGCTGGAAAAAAGCTGGAGCAGCTGAAAATAAGCCGGAGCAGCTGAAAAAATGCGGGAACTGCAGCGTTGTCATAGCAACGGAGCAGCTAGTCTATAGTGACCGCCATACTTATCCGCTTTTTTTTCAGCTGCTCCAGCATTTTTTCAGCTGCTCCAGCTTTTTTCCAGCTGCTCGAGCAGCTAAAAAAAAGCTGCAGCTTTTTTCAGCTGCTCGAGCAGCTGAAAAAATGCTGCAGCTTTTTTTCGACGTTTCTGGCATTTTTTCAGTTGCTCGAGCAGCTGGAAAAAAGCTTGAGCAGCTGAAAATAAGACGGAGCCGCTGAAACAAGGCGGGAAGTGCAGCGGTGTCATAGCAACGGAGCAGCTAGTCTATAGTGACCGCCATACTTATCCGCTTTTTTTCAGCTGCTCCAGCATTTTTTCAGCTGCTCCAGCTTTTTTCCAGCTGCTCGAGCAGCTAAAAAAAAGCTGCAGCTTTTTTCAGCTGCTCGAGCAGCTGAAAAAAAGCTTAATGTAAACACGGCCTAAGGCTTAGCCTCAGCAAAAAATTCAGTTATGGGTTTACGGTCAGTCAACTAGGCTTACGCTCAGTTTCAAAATATGATTTTTTTGCATGTTTATGGGATGTACAAGGCGGGGACAAGCTGAGCATGTGATCAACAAAAATGACAAATTTTGTCTTAAGGTGGTACTAACGAATGTGCAGTTGTTTTTAAATTTTTGAAAAAAATTAGTTGATTCAAACTGTATTTTTTGAAAATAACGTCTGTAAAAAATTGATTTATATACACAAAATGACAAACGAAGTAAGCGGCATCATGTGAAAAATTTTTTGGAGCAAGCCAAGCCAACAAGCCAAACTACACAACAGGAGAATGGAATTTTAACAGTTTTGGCCACTTTTCTTAGCGCATGCGCAACGCATAAACACCAAAATAAATATGAATAAACTTTAGCAAATTTTCTAGACCCGAAATGAAAATTTTTTCAATTGCTTATATTTTTGCGCAGATATAGAACCCGAAATTTGAGTGTGAATAGACACTTTTTACTTTGAAACCGTATATTTCATTATATAATTGACAAATCATAAAATCGTTCATTTTGGGTCTAGATAATTCACTTTTAAATATTTGTGCCATTTTTCGCATTTTTTTATTCCTTAAACTCGTCAAAAAGTGGCCAGATTTGAAAGCGCTCAAAAAAGCCAAATTGGTATACTTTTAACACGTGCCATACAAATCATCTTTACAGTTGTACAATAAAACTTTGCTTAAATGTAGAAGGAAAGTAGCGCTTTCTAACGCTATAAAAAATATGCGCTAAAGTTAATTAATTATTGAATACTAGCCTGTTGAAAAACACTGCACATTCGTTACTACCACCTTAAGGTGGTAGTAACGAATGTGCAGTGTATTTCAACAGCATAGTATTCAATAATTAATTAACTTTATATCAGTTTTTATAGCGTTAGAAAGCGCTACTTTCCTTCTACATTTAAGCAAAGTTTTATTGTACAACTGTAAAGATGATATGTATGGCACGTGTTAAAAGTATACCAATTTGGCTTTTTTGAGCGCTTTCAAATCTGGCCACTTTTTGACGAGTTTAAAGAATAAAAAAATGCGAAAAATGGCACAAATATTTAAAAGTGAATTATCTAGACCCAAAATGAACGATTTTATAATTTGTCAATTATATAATGAAATATACGGTTTCAAAATAAAAAGTGTCTATTCACACTCAACTTTCGGGTTCTATATCTGCGCAAAAATATAAGCAATTGAAAAAATTTTCATTTTGGGTCTAGAAAATTTGCTAAAGTTTATTCATATTTATTTTTGTGTTTATGCGTTGCGCATGCGCTAAGAAAAGTGGCCAAAACTGTTAAAATTCCATTCTCCTGTTGTGTAGTTTGGCTTGTTGGCTTGGCTTGTTCCAAAAAATTTTTCACATGATGCCGCTTACTTCATTTGTCATTTTGTGTATATGAATCAATTTTTTACTGACGTTATTTTCAAAAAATACAGTTTGAATCAACTAATTTTTTTCAAAAATTTAAAAACCACTGCACATTCGTTAGTACCACCTTAAGGGGGCGCTCTGAGTAACTTCCAATAAATCAAATTGCTATAATTTTTTGTTTTTTTCCTGAGACGAACTTTTTTGCATAAGTGCAATCAATATGAACACCAGGCAAGCATTTTTGCAAAGTTTGATGAGTCTCGGAACATTTTAGCAAATTTTATGACTGCATCAAAATTGAAACTTTGAATAATTTGACTAATTTTTGAAATGACGTAGCTCAATGGTGCCTCAACCAAATTTAACAGTCTATAGCTTAAATTAAAGATAATTACCTGGCCGAGGTGCCATTTTTATCGAGTTTTTGTTATTTGCGATTAATTTTCAGTTATTTTAATTTCTATGAAAAGTGACGTTTCAAAAAGCCTATCATATTGAGCCAAATCTTAATAATTACAATTCAAGAAGTTCGGCGCCTCCATATACATCTGCTCTAACAGTCTGCAAAGTTTCAAGCGCATCGGTTTTCACAGCTGACAGTAGTCTTAAAAAAATGTACGCTATAGCCCAATTACAGAAACCTGAAGTTTGCCTACACATACGTATTTTCCAAAAAATAGAGCTAATTTTTCTGTGCTAAAATCCGTTGAGAAAAGTTTCAGTAGCCAAAAAGTAGCTAACGAAAAATTAGTTTGAAAAATAGTGTATTTTTGTCAATGTTAATCAACGTATTTTGGAAATTTTTTTAGAAATGTTTGCCTACACAAACGACTTTTTGAAAAGTTGCAACTAGCAACTAGCTACAAAGAACTGTTTCAAAAAGTTCCAAAAGCCATATAGAATTTTTTTGTATATCGATTTAAAAATTTTTCCTATTGAAAAATAGGTTAAATTATCAAGTTGAACAAAATTTGACGTTATATATATATCAAATGAAGCTAATTTAATTGGCAACAACTTTTTTTCTTGAGTTAATTAACTAAAACTTACGTGAAATATTTTATCGCCCAAAGTCGGTTATTCAGGGCGCCACCTTAAGGGGGCGCTCCGGGAATCAAGGATTTGGGCCGTAATTTTTAAAAACAGCCAAAATGACCTATCATTCTTGAAGGAAAGTTGCCCAAAATACTATTTCTGATGTTTTGACGCGCATATCTCCATAGCAAAAAATTTGTCGGTTATTCAGGGCGCCACCTTAAGGGGGCGCTCCGGGAATCAAGGATTTGGGCCGTAATTTTTAAAAACAGCCAAAATGACCTTTCATTCTTGAAGGAAAGTTGCCCAAAATACTATTTCTGATGTTTTGACGCGCATATCTCCATAGCAAAAAATTTGGAAAAAATTGGACAATTTACTGATTTTATTCGACTTTTAGACAAATTCAGCAAGTAAGCCAGTGCATCAACGCTTTTTGAGGTTTTGCAAATAGACGATACGTAGATTTTATTAGTCGTAATGGAAAATTGAAACAATTTTATTGCGTTCTGTGCAAAAAAATTGCACAAGAAACCATTTTCAGAAGCAGCAGACTGAAATATAGGCTGTGTGAATACGAAACCAATTTTTCGGCATTCGATTATAAAATGCTGGTAAAATATTTTTTTACAAAATTTTGCACAATTATAGCTTTAGGCTCTGCGCAGTTGAGCAATCTTTTAGTTTTTTAAAATAAAGCGTAGAAATTGTTTTATATGAATTTTATTGCTCTGAGTTCGACTTCGAAAACACATAATGACATTTTTTATCCAAACCTGACATAAATGTTAAAAACCAAAATAATGTTCAACTAGAGAATCACATAAGCTACATTTTGGCATATAAAGTGTGACTATAAGTAAAGTATAAGCAGAGTTATTGTTTGCCGAAAATCCACTCACGTTTGGTGCTCTGGGAGTCACGTGACATGATCATGTGATTTGAAACTTTGCCTCCAGTGCTCTTTTGTGCCATAGTACATCTATGTATAGTAAAGTTTGACATTTGCCAATTTTTTTGCCAATTTTCGATGTAATCCCCGATTCCCGGAGCGCCCCCTTAAGCTAAAGCCAGACCACAATTATTCCTAATCACATTGTAATTTCAAAATTGAAATTTTCGTCACAGCCTACTTGTAGAATGAAAATAATATTATTTTTTTAAAGCACAAATTATAAGGTTTTTATTCATAATGAAATAAGCGTCGCACAAATCAGTGGGGCTGTCACCATTGAAAATTTCCAAGCTGACAGCCCCACTTTTCAGATGTACTCTTTTCATGAATGGTTTGAGCTATTGCATTGATTCTTTCGGCACAAATTAGCACAAATTTAGGAGCAATTTGTGCCGATAAATTCAGAATTTGTGCTTCTGGTGGGGCTGTCGGTTTGAGTGACCTCTATTTTTGTCGGAAAATGTAATTAATTTATTGTCTATGCAAAAAGAAACAATACCAATTGATATGTGAGCTCAGTTTAACGATGCATATTTCGCCTGGTATATAGTGTGAAAAATTAACAGTTTTTGGTATAAATGAGCAGAATATGTTGAAAACAAAGCTGAATTAAATATATTATTATAAGTTACGTTATGATGATGCAACTTCAGACTGATATCACGACTGTATTGGTGAAAATTCTCAAAAATTAGCCTCAGAAAGTCGAAAAACAATGATTTTCGACAAAATTTGAATATTTTTGAAAAGCTATAAATCCACATTTTTTCGCTTGGAAAGTGATAAAAATGAACTCAGCGTGTCCGAAAACTTATAAAAACTTGTTTTTACATTGAAAAAAATGAGATTGAATTCCTGAGGAATTCCTTGTGTACCTGAGGCCTTATAGCAAATTTGCTTATAGTTTTGGTATCAGAGGCCTCTACTACTCCAAATACGTGCCACAGCGTTGAAAAACTACCGCTAACACACTTTTCGGGTGATTTATGGGGTGGGTTTTTTTCCCCAAATGGGTTTTTTCCCCGCCAAGTTTTTGGCTTCAAGCCAAAAAACGGTAAGAGATAGCGAAACGAAACCGGTCCCAGCGTTTAGAGCAGGGTTAGGCGTAGGCCTACGACAAATTTTTTTGGTTTCCAGTGAAAACGTATAGCCTAGGAGCTACATGACGAAATGTGAAAATGCGGGTTTTTTTTCCCCGCCTACATATTAGGGCTAATCGTCGAAAATTATGACCAATACAGTTGTAATATCAGCCTGAAGTTTGATTGTCATAAAATAACACAAAATAATTATATATTTAATACAGCTCTCTTAGCAACATACTTAGCTCATTTATACTAAAAATAGTAATTTTGCCAACTGAAAAAAGAGGCGAAATATACATAGTTAAATTGAGCTTGCATATCAAAAGTTTTAGATTCTTTTCCCGTATACAATAAATTAATTACATTTTCATATAAAATTAAGCATCATTAGGAATAAGTAGCGATTTTAAGGTGGCGCTCCTGAAATGTGACTTTTCAAAAAACGGCAGTTTGGGCCAATTTTAGATACACAATGGCAAGCTGGTGTAAAAGTATGCCTACATACAAAAAATGAAGTTGATTGATACAAATTAGCATTAACTGTAGACCAAACGTGAGTGGAATTTCGGCTTGCGATTTCTCTTCGCAAGTAAGTAGCTGTTGCACAATCAATAGCTCATTTTGCTCGCCTCAACGTTATCGAGCGGTTGCAAAAAGTCATTTTTGATGAACATGATTGATATATCGAAAAACACTAAAATCGCGATTTTTGAAAAACATAAATTTGGCTAAATTTTTTAGATACTATCGATTTGCCAAAAATCAAATTTTGCGACCGCTCGAAGATGACAAGGTGCATTTATGTGCGAAATTTTAACTTTTTTTGTTGAGCCATTTTTTTAAAATCGCAAGCCGCAAATTTGCGTTTGCATTCACACGCACTATATTTCTGTCTCATGCAGAAAGTATCGCGTTAGTTCACAAAAGAATCATACCACACTCAATAAAACACCAAAAAATTTTAATTACGTTTCAGTAGAACACAAATGCTAGTGTTTTTCAGCCTTTCAAATTCATTACATACGTGATAAATTATGTGATATGTACATCAAATTGAAGAAAATTCACTTCTGATCAACTTTTGTTCTTACGATGCATGTTTATTTTTGCGCGTTTTCAAAATAATGGCCAAAACCCACATTTCAGGAGTGTCACCTTAAGGTAGCGCTCAGCAACAAAACTCATGTTTGGCGCTCAGCTCATGCAATAAATAGCAATACCACTTTAATTGTATATCAAAGAGACATCAAAAAAACCTGTTTACAATACAGTTCAGCACTTTAATGTGAATGTGTCAAATTTTATGACCATGTCAAATTTCCTATTCACACTAATTTTGTTTTTGACCTAGCTCAGCGAAACTTCAACCGATTTTGAAGATCTTGGTATCAATACAAAGATCTCTCAAAAATCTAGACGTGATTGATCTTCGATTTTTCATTTTTATTTTTGATTTTGCAAAAAATCGATTTTTCAAAAATCAGTCGTGTTTGAGCGACTACAAAAAGTGCTGCGGGCCAAAATTTGAAAATCGAAAAACTTTCACGTCTGCATTTGTATTCTTTCTTTCATTGTGCAAATTTTCAACTCAATCGCAAACGGCAGCTGGGACCCAAGTCCAAAAAAAGTAGTCGATTTCGCTACGCAAAAATGTAAGGTTTGCCCACACGTTTCACTTTTTCAAAAATTAGACCTTTCCTAGGACTGCATATTTCCGTTGAAAAAGTTATCAAAAGCCAAACTCAATTTTTTAAGAAATTAAATCAAAAATTTGATATTTTCGAAGATTTATCAGTTTTGTAGGTTTTTCATTTTGGATTTGCTATTTTCACGGCTGAAGAACTCAGCGAAACTTCAACGTATTCTTAAGTTTAATACATCAATTTAAAGCTAAGAAACCGCATATTTCAATGATATGAGTAATCATTTCATATGGAAACAAAAATTTTTTTGCTACGGCTACAAATTTGTCCAAAAAATTAAAAAAAAATTTTTTATCACAATATGCACATCAAATGAAAGCTATTTTCATTTTGAACAACTTTCCTTCAAGACATTATGGTCAAAAATGTCGCTGAAAAAAATTAAACGCCAAAGTCGGTTCCCCTGAGCGCCACCTTAAGGTAGCGCTCAGCAACAAAACTCATGTTCGGCGCTAAGCTCTTGCAATAAGTAGCAATACTACTTTAATTGTACATCAAAGAGACTTCAAAAAAACCTATTTACAATACAGTTCAGCACTTTAATGTGAATGTGTCAAATTTTATGACCATGTCGAATTTTCTATTCACACTAATTTTGTTTTTGACCTAGCTCAGCGAAACTTCAACCGATTTTGACAATCTTGGTATCGTTAAAAAGATCTTTCAAAAATCTAGACGTCAAATGTCTTCGATTTTCGATTCCGATTATTGATTTTTCAAAAAATCTATTTTTCTAAAATCAGTTGTGTTTGAGCGGCTACAAAAAGTGCTGAGAGCCAAAAATTTAAAATCGAAAAAATTCGACGTCTGCATTTATATTCTTTCTTTCATTGTGCAAAATTTCAACTCGATCCCAATTGGTAGCAGGGAGCTAGATCAAAAAAAAGTAGTTGACTTCGCTGAGCAAAAATGTGAGGTTTGCCCACACGTTTCACTTTTTAAAAAATTAGACCTTTCCTAGGCCTGCATAGTTCCGTTGAAAAAGTTACCAAAAGCCATACTCAATTTTTTAAAAAATTAAATCAAAAATTTTACATTTTCGAAGATTTATCAGCTTTTTAGGTTTTTCATTTTTTATTTGCTATTTTCCCGGCTAAATAACTCAGCAAAGCTTCAACGTATTCTTATGTTTAATACATCATTTTAAAGCTAAGAAACTGCGTATTTCAGTGATATGAGTAATCAGTTTATATTAAAACAAAAATTTTTATGCTGCCGCTACAAAATCGTCCAAAAAATATTAAAAAAAATTTTATCGCAATATGCACATCAAATGAAAGCTCTTTTCATTCTGAACAACTTTCCTTCAAGACATTATGGTCAAAAATGTCGCTGAAAAAAATTAAACGCCAAAGTCGGTTCCCCTGAGCGCCACCTTAAGGTGGCGCTCCGAATAACTGACTTTGGACAGTAAAAGTTTTCAGTCACGTTTTCAGGTCTTTGTTCTAGAAGAAAGGTTGTTCAGCAGTGAATTAGCTTTCGTTTGATATACATAACATGTAGGTTTGTTGAAATTAATTTTTTGACCTGAATTTTGATATGGCAAAATCTTCAAATCGATTTTCCGAAAAATTGTATATGGCTTTTGTTACTTTTGATAACGGTTTTCCGCAGATAATAGGTGACTGCAACTTTTTAAAAAGTCGTTTGTGTAGGCAAACATTTGTAAAAAAATTTTCAAATTACGTTCAGCGATATTGACAAAAATGGACTAAGCTATCAGCTATTCAAGCTAATTTTTCGTTATCTACTTTTTGGCTTCTCCAACTTTTCTCAATGGTTATTTGCATTAAAAAATACGCTCTATATTTTGACACTGTCGTTTGTGTGGGCAAACCTCAGATTTATCTGATCGGCAATAGCCTTTTTTGAATCGTGATAGCTCTCCTCCAAGTCGTTTTTTCATTGTGAAATTTGACTTAAAGTTAGAAAATAAGTAGATTCAGTGTACATTCTTCGAAAATGTTGATTTCTGTTTTTGGTGAAATTCTGCAGCGATTTCAAGTTGACCAATTTTAGGAAAACTAGTGTGTTTTGAGCCAAAACAATTGGATTAACATTATAAGATAAGATACACCTTGGCAATATAATTACCTACAGTTTAAGCTATAGATCGTAGCATTTGAACAAGGTTTCGCTCAGTTATGCCGTTTGAAAAATTATGAACATTTAGCGAAAATAAAAATTTTCAATCGGTGATAAAAAATCAGAACAAGGCAGCAGGCACGTGGAACTTACTCAGAAACAGAGCTTTGTAACAGGCTTCAATACATTTAAACGAAATTCATTCTAGCTAGAACCTACGTCGACTTATAAGATAATAAAGTTATGGAAGTTATTCGGAGCGCCCCCTTAAGGTGGCGCACTGAATAACTGACTTTGGGCGATAATATTTTTCACGTAAGTTTTCGTTAATTAACTCAAGAAGAAAAGTTGTTGCAAATTAAATTAGCTTTCATTTGATGTATATAACGTCAAGTTTGTTCAACTTGAAATTTTAACCTATTTTTCAATGGGAAAAAATCTTTAAATCCATATACCAAAAATTTCTATATGGCTTTTGGTACTTTTTGAAACAGTTCATTGTAGCTAATTGCTAATTGCAACTTTTCAAAGAGTCGTTTGTGTAGGCAAACCTTTCTAAAAAAAATTCCAATATACGTTGACCAACATTGACAAAAATACACTATTTTTCAAACTAATTTTTCGTTAGCTAGTTTTTGGCTTCTGAAACTTTACTCAACGGATTTTAGTACAGAAAAATTAGCTCTATTTTTTGAAAAATACGTTTGTGTAGGCAAACTTCAGGTTTCTGAAATTGGGCTATAGCGTACATTTTTTTAAGATCACTGTCAGCTGCGAAAACCGATCCGCTTGAAACTTTGCAGACTGTTAGCACAGATGTATATGGAGGCGCCGAGCTTCTTGAATTGTAATTATTATGATTTGGCTCAATATGATAGGCTTTTTAAAACGTCGCTTTTGATAAAAATTACAATAACTAAAAATTTGTCGCCGGTAACGAATATTCAATAAAAATGGCACCTTGGCAAGATAATTGTCTTTAATTTAAGCTATAGATTGTCGAATTTGGTTGAAGCACCATTGAGCTACGTCATTTCAAATATTAGTCAAATTTTTCAAAACTTTGATTTTGATGCAGTCATAAAAATTGCTAAAATGTTCCGAGGCTCATCAAACTTTGCAAAAATGCTTGTCTGGTGTTCATCTTGATTGCACTTAAGCAAAAAAGTTCGTATCAGCAAGAAACAAAAAATTATAGCAATTTGATTTATTGGAAGTTACTCAGAGCGCCACTTTAAGGTGGCGCTCCTGAAATGTGACTTTTCGAAAAACATCAGTCTGGGGCCAATTTTAGATGCACAATGGCAAGCTGGTGTAAAAGTATGTCTAAACACAAAAAATGAAGTTGATTGAGACAAATTAGCATTCACTGTAGACCAAACGTGAGTGGAATTTCGGCTTGCAATTTCTCTTCACAACTAACTAGCTGTTGCACAACCAATAGCTCATTTTGCTCGCCTCAACGTGATTGAGCGGTCGCAAAATGTCATTTTTCATGGATATGATCGATATATTGAGAAACACTATAATCGCGATTTTCGAAAAACATAAATTTGACTAAATTTTTTAAATACTATTGATTCGCTCAAAATCAACTTTTGCGACCACTCAAAGACAACAAGGTGCATTTATGTGCCAAATTTTAACTTTTTTTGTTGAGCCAGTTTTTTAAAATCGCAAGCCGAAAAATTGCGTTTGTATTCACACGCATTATATTTCTGTCTCATGCAACAAATACTGCGTTAGTTCACAAGAATACACTATATAAATACTACACTCAATAAAACATCGAAAATTTTTAACTTTGTTTCAGTAAAACACAGCTGCTAGTGTTTTTCAGCCTTTCAAAATCATTACATACGTGTAAATGCACTGGCTTGTGAAGGCGTTTCCGTAAAAATCTATTTTTCTTGGCGAAATTTGCTATTTTTTTCTTTTTTTTGCTGCAATTAGCTCAAAAGTTTTCAAAAAAATTTTTTTGTGATATTTATATCAAATTGAAGGAAATTCACTTCTGAACAACTTTTGTTCTTACGATGCACGTTTATTTTTGCGGTTTCAAAATAATGGCCAAAACCCACACTTCAGGAGCGCCACCTTAACGGAAAGCGAATACCATAAATACAATTTACAAACGTCACTGATGCTCAGCAGCAAGCTGGGACTGACAATCAGTTTCGGTTTAAAAGTGCAGTTTTATTTATGATTCCACAGTAGCAAGTGTCCTTTTATTTGATGCAAACAACTAAGACTAAGCCTTTTCTGACCCACCTACTAAGCCTGAGCCTAAGCACTAAGCCTCAGCCTAAGCACTAAGCCTAAGCCTAACCTAAGCACTAAGCCTAAGCCTAAGCACTAAGCCTAAGCCTGAGGCCTAATTTTATGGGAAAACCTACTAATAAGCATCAAAAATAAATTTGCTGCACTAAAGTACACCAAACAGTTCCATATTTTAAAAAAATACCCAGCTATGGCCCAAAATTTGCATTGAACCTTACTTGTGTTGTAACGCTTCAATCAACCTGGCTCGGGTAGCTTCAGAAAAAGTTTTGTAACTTTTCAAAGCCCAAACCGATTTACAAAATTTTTTCAGCATTTAGTAGCTTAGAAGTTGCACTTTCAATGGTAGCGGCAGGTCTTCACTTGATTCAGTATTTTTGCGTAAATCCAATTTTGCGCAAACGATTTCATGTAAAGTTTATTTTTTGGGCAAAATTTGATTACCAGATAAAGCTTACATCCTACAAACTTCTAACCTAGCCTATTCAAAAGAGCGTTCAATTTTGACCCCCCCCCTGAGTTTGGAGGATATAGGGGGACTCCGGGTCATTAGTCCAAAAAATGCCGTTTTTCCGACTTATTCGACCCCTAAGGGTTTTAACACCAATAATTTCACTTCAGAATTTTATTAAAAGGGGCGACAGCTATTTTTGGGGGCTAGAGATCAGATTGGGGGCATGGCTGACAATGGGGGTTTCATATTTTTATTAAAAGATGGGGTAGGAAGCGTTTTCGGGCCAAAAATAATCCCCCCCGCCGAAGATTGACCGCTTAAGGGGGTAATTACGTTTTTAGGTGTTTTTCTGGAAGGTCATAGCGCAGTGTTTACAGCTTCGAATCGCTTGCGGTCTTCCTCACAAAGTAGAACAACTTTGTGCCTAAAAGTATGCTGTGTATTGAAAGTCAACCTTTTGTTTTCTTTACAGGACAGGCGTTTAAAAAAAGGTCCTTTTCAAAATTCTAGTTTTCTTTACTAAAAGTTTGCGCCACAGCTATGAGTCATACGATTAACAGTTGCAGCTGAAAGTTTGTAAGGTTTTCGACAGGTCTAAAATCTCCAGGCATCTCCTTCACTTTTTTGATTACTAGTCATTTTGCCGAGAAAATTGCTTAATGACAAAAGCACCGAAAAATAAACGTATTTTTCAGTAATAAATTAAAATCCTGTAAAAAAGACCACAGGAAAAATTTTGAAAAAGTGAGAGACATGCCTGGGGATTTTGACCTTTACATTATTGTGCCGAAAATTTGTGCTCAAGCATCATTCGTAACTTGAATTCTGTGGGCGCAAAGTTTACATAGAAATCACAAAAACCTCAAAAACGCAACTACCATTTTAAACCATTGTTTAGTTCAGCTGAAATTTCAAAAAGAACATAGACCTGCTGCGCTGCAGGTTGAAATTTCAACTGAGATAAGCCAATGGTTTAAAGAAATTTACGAAATTCGTGACGAATGAGACGATATTTCGGTCGTTCGCCGCTAGGCCGAATCACCGCTAGGCCGAATCGCTACTAGGCCCAAACTTCTCTATTAGGCCGAATCGCCACTTGGCCGAAACTTCTCCATTAGGCCGAGTCGTCGCTAGGCCGAATCGTCGTTAGGCCGAAAATGTTTTGCGGAGCATACATAGATTAATGTATGTAAAACAGTATAAATTACACGTACAGTGCATTTACAGTACACACGATACTGTAATACCATGCATACTGTATCCTGTTATGGTAAGAGACTGTACATTTTTGAAAATTGTACTCAATAAATTTGTATTCAATTGTATTCAATAATGGCGGTTCGACCTTCCGGCAATTCGGCCTAGCGGCGACTTTTTGGCTGTGGTCTGGCTCACAGTCAGTCAGAGCTGGACAAATTACAAATTGACGGAACGTGGGGTGACACAGGAAAACCGTCACTCTTAATTTGGTCTTAAATTTATAACATTTAAGACTATTTTAAGAGTTCTTAATTTGGTCTAAACTTGGTCTGAAAGTTTTAACACTAAATTTAGACTATTTTTAGATTGGTCCGGAAAACCAGAACGTTTTAGACCAAGTTCAGACTATCTGAAAACGGTCTAAAATTATTTTAGACCAATTTTAGAGTGTTTTAAGATTTGAAATAAAACTGCAAAATGACTCTAAAAACAGTCTTAAAACTTTTAAAATTGTTTCAGAATAATTTAAGACTAGTTTTACACTGATTTAAGATAATCTAAAATACTCTGAAAACATTCTTAAATCACTCTCAAATGAGTGCTGGCTGAGTTTTGAATGCTTTTAGACTGTTTTGAGAGTGATTAAAGATAATCTTAAACACTCTTAAAACACTCTTAAATCACTCTTAAATGAGTGCTGGCTGAGTTTTGAATGCTTTTAGACTGTTTTAACAGTGATTTAAGATAATCTTAAATACTCTTAAAACACTCTTAAATCGTTCTTAAGGGGGTAATTGCGTTTTTAGGTGTTTTTTTAAACTGCCATAACTGCACTTAACCTCAACAAAAACTAGAGCGGTCTTTTTTACATTTTTTTACACCTTCCAGTTTTAAAAAACTATATTTAAAAGCAGATTATCTTTTGCATTTTTACTGCTGCTATCATTTGAATACACCCCATCAGCGGTTTTTTTGACTATTTTTTGCGCCACAGTTATGAAGCTCAAGAGCAGCCAACAACTACTAAACTTTTTGCAGTTATGCACTGACATAATATCCCCACCCGTTTTTTTGATATATTTGATAAGTCGTTTCTACGTTGAGAAAATGACATTTTCGTGAAAAAATCACGTAATTTGACTTTTCTCTAAAATTATCAAAGGCCCATAACACCGACTCTACAAACTATTTTTGGAAAAGGAAAAAAACGGGTGGGGATATTTTCTTAAAGATAATGTGGTTAAAGTTTCGAAGCCGAAGTCCGTTTTTAGCTAGAGTTCTGTGGGCGCAAAAATTACACTGAAATGTCAAAAACCACGAAAACGACATTACCCCCTTAAATCACTCTTAAATGTTTTTAGACTGTCTTAAGAGTGATTTAAGATTATCTAAAATTGGTCTTAAATCACCCTTAAATGTGTGTTGGCTAAGTTTTCAATGTTTTTAGAATATATTATAGTCTATTATAATATATTAGATTAAGTCACTTTTAAAGTTTTATATAATATTGTGAAAAAGCCTACACGGGTTAATTATAATCGTTGGGTTAATAAACTTTCTACTCTGTGTTATGCGAGAACTACTGACTTTGACTTCGGACTGAACTCTATGCGATCACTTCCTTAGGTTCACTATCAACACAATACGAACAAGGCAAAACATACGTTGCGGACAGGGTGTGACGTTTAGGTGCTGAATGCTTTATACTGCGACAATATAACAGATCACTGACTTTGCCTAACTCTCCTGACTATATCGGATCTCTCAACTCAACTCTGCTCAGTGGGGGTAGCAGAGGTTAGAAATGTTTTTGCGGGGGCTCCACCCTTCGAAAAGGGAACCGAGTAGCTACAGAAGACTAAACTACAGAGATCCGTTTAGGTCACTTAAGGATCCTAGTCCAACCTCGTAGTTAAGCTCAGTACCTCTGCTGGCTAACTCAGTCAAAATGCTTACGATCGCCAAAACGTACGTAAACACAAATATAATATGAAAACACTAACAGTACTACCTCCACGGCGATCGTGTTTACCTACAATTCTATGGATCTTTCACTGATAAAAACACACCCTTTCGATTTTGACTAAGTTCTCGCTAACTCTCAATCAACGTATAATTACTCAAAGTTTGCCTCTCCTATAGCTTTACTTAAACTTCACTTGAGCAACTGGTCTCAGGGGATTTGAACTGCTCGGACAAGCTTTTCTGCTCTGCCCGTCGTGATTCGGGGGGACACCAAAGGCCGGGGATAACTAGGAACTTATACCTTGTTTCAGAGGCCTAGCTCAACCCTGACGCCTGCTTTTTCTGGTGTCGGGGGACAACTACGGATCAACTCCCCAAACGCTATTTCAATGACAAAACTTCCACTTCACTTTTTGACTAGCAACTCAAAACTTGTACTCTTATCAGAAACTATGTGTGACCGGTGTGACTGTACGTAAACCTGAAAGAGATAGCACAAATATTCTAACAATAAATCCTAGCTACTAACTGCAACCTAAATAACCCGCGTAATAGATCTGACTTTGGGTTAACCGCTAAGGACACGTCACAAGATACCACACAAAAGCACACTTCCTGAAAATCCTTAACCTGGAACCGGCACTCTTCTAGCCTGACCCTTTTAGGCTAGAACTACTAAACATCTAGTCTACTGGTCTACAGGTCCACTAAACAACTGGTCAGCTGGCTACTCTAACCTAAGGGTCAGCCTAGGCTATCTACCTAGCAACGTCTACAACAAAACTAACAATTTGGGGATCCGGGGTGATGGAGAGCTGGACTGGACCGAGCGGCACGGATAGCGGGCGACACGACCAATGGAGGGGGAGCACGGAGCACGGAGCCGGGGGCTGGCACTGGAGCACGGGAATAGAGCGGGCTACCGGGGAGTCGCGGAGGGGCCGGGTGGACGTTCGAGGGGACAGGCGGACACGGGGCTCGACGGATGGGTGGAGGTAGGAAGTGGCCGAGCGTGGGTGGCGCAACCGACGACCGGAACTGGTGGCGCGACAGCGTGGCACGGGGGGGACAGGGGGCAAGGGCGCTACGGAGCGCGAGCGACTGGGGGAACTGGGACACGGACGGGCGGACAGCGACCTGGACCGGGCGCACGGTCGCACGGCGACACGGGGGGACGGGCGAGCGAACAGGCGGGCCGAGCGTGAATACGCGCGGCGGACAAGGGGACACGTACGAGCGCACAGGGGGGAAGCCGGATGGCTAAGGGGACACTGGCGAACAGTTGCGCGGAATGGCGCAGTGGCAAAATACACTGAGGCCCGGAATAGGGCGCTAAAAAGAAAGGCAAAGTCACGGGCGCAAATCGCGTTGAAACAGTTAATAATCGACTGGGCTGGGCGATCTCGCTCTGATCAACAAAAACACTGAGTCAGGTTGGCGGGTATTATTTATTGGAATTTACAGTCAGGCTATAGACAGGCAAGGGCAATAACGGGCAAAGCAGGCGGAGTAAAAAGAGAGAGCAGGGGAGATGCGGCCTTACTTGACCAAAACTAACCAACCGACTGACTTAGCTACTTGGGGGTTTTTCGGCTTTTCTTTGAGTTGCTTTGTCGGGATCTCCCTACTTGGGGGTTTTTCGGCTTTTCTTTGAGTTGCTTTGTCGGGATCTCCCGATGCCGAAACTGACCAATGAGATGCGGCCATTCTTAGGCCCGCCTACCTAAACTTTCACCTAAATCCACTTAAGGGCTGGGGGGTCGAAAGCTGCTGGCCCTCACACCTCGATATTAATTCCTTTTTAATGGCCCTTGATTCCTGGTGGGCCCAGGTATCATAAATCTTTCTACTTCTTGGTGGGCCTACCAGAGAACTTAAACACTTGAGTTACGGTATTATGACAGAATTGGGAAAAACATAAACCGCGAGACGAAAAAGGAGAAAAAAGGGGGGAAGTGGGGGGAAAGGGAAAAAGGTGACTAAAAACCGAACCATTACTTAACCACGTCATTAATATTACGTATTACTAGATTATATACTTCGTTACATGTTATGTGAACTTAAGACTTAGTTGATGTATTTAATTATTGTGCAATATGGGCTGCAGACCCATTCAAAACTTGATGTGTGCAACTACCGTAATCCTTCAGTTACAATTGTAGTTTTCAACTACAATTTTAGGCTCTCTTTTTACCCGACATACAAACACATACTTTCACAAAAACAGTTCAAAAAAGAGTTCATAGAGTCCTGCTGAAAACACTGATCAAAAGCATACCAAACATTACTATAATATTATTACGAATTACCAATTAATAACGCATTACAATTACGATACAAATTCGGTCGTCAACAGCTCTATCTAACCGGACGCTTGTGGCGTTGTCATGTTAATTGTTTTTCACATTTAGTTTCAAAAAAGTTACAAAGTGACGAGCCGTTTTTTTCAATTTCGTCCCCGTTCGGTCTCTGCTGGGAGGGGGGAAACCCCTTTTTTGGGGTCCGAAAAAAAACAAAGTCCCGAAAACTTCTAGCCAACTTTTGAGAAGTCACGCAAGTGAGGTAGCCTTCATCTCTTGCATGCTGGGTAGGGTAGTGGGGCTATAGTGCATCTGCTATTTTGGAGTCGATCGGGGAACCTGTTGCGCTGGAGAGGGGGCTCGGAAGGTAATTCACGTGTATTACGGGGTAGGCTACCTATGGGCAGTACAGCCAAGACTGTTATAGATGGAGGTCTGTCAATTTATATGCGAATATAAACCCATATACTGTACATTGCAGGGTGCCAATAGTTTTGCTGTCAGATTTTCTAGTAGCCAGAACTGGTGCACCCCCCTCTGTCACCCTGGTAAACATGGTTTTTCCTGACTTTGTCAACGTATAGCATTTTAATTTTTAATGGCTAATCACTCGTACTGTATTGTTATTACGACACAATATAGGTAATAGGTGGAGGGCTGTCAGTTGATATTGTTTGGTCAGCGTCGTGTATGGTGTTTCACTTTGGCACTCCAAGCAATTTGGCTGAAGTCTCAGGTCTCATCAAAAAGTGACCTAGGGTACTTTTGGGGTCAAAATTTTTTTTCGAGTTTTTTTCATAAAATCTCGCTTCTAGGGATTATTTGGGCCCCTGAACACGAATCTGGAGTTAGTTTTTGTCTAGGACCTCTCTGAACCCCGCTACGGCCCACCAGGGTACCTCCCCTAGAGGGTCCTAAGGGGTCAAATTTTCGAAATTGTGACTTTGGTGTCTCTAGGGGTAATTTGTGCCCCTGAACACGTTTATGGGGTTTGTTTTAGCCTGGGACCTTTCAGAATCTTCATTTTTGTTGTATGTTTGTTTCGGCTTCCAATAAATTTTGTGTTTTCGGTCTTGGTATTTAATTTATGATTGCCCGTTATAGATGGAGGTCTGTCAATTTGTATGCGAATATAAACCCATATACTGTACATTGCAGGGTGCCAATAGTTTTGCTGTCAGATTTTTCTAGTGACCAGAACTGGTGCACTCCCCTCTGTCACCCTGGTAAACATGGTTTTTCCTGACTTTGTCAACGTATAGCATTTTCATTTTTAATGGCTAATCACTCGTACTGTATTGTTATTACGACACAATATAGGTAATAGGTGGAGGGCTGTCAGTTGATATTGTTTGGTCAGCGTCGTGTATGGTGTTTCACTTTGGCACTCCAAGCAATTTGGCTGAAGTCTCAGGTCTCATCAAAAAGTGACCTAGGGTACTTTTGGGGTCAAAATTTTTTTTCGAGTTTTTTTCATAAAATCTCGCTTCTAGGGATTATTTGGGCCCCTGAACACGAATCTGGAGTTAGTTTTTGTCTAGGACCTCTCTGAACCCCGCTACGGCCCACCAGGGTACCTCCCCTAGAGGGTCCTAAGGGGTCAAATTTTCGAAATTGTGACTTTGGTGTCTCTAGGGGTAATTTGTGCCCCTGAACACGTTTATGGGGTTTGTTTTAGCCTGGGACCTTTCAGAATCTTCATTTTTGTTGTATGTTTGTTTCGGTTTCCAATAAATTTTGTGTTTTCGGTCTTGGTATTTAATTTATGATTGCCCGTTGGGTGTGTGTTTTGTAGGGTTTACAGCTATTTCGGATATTCCACGCGTGAGCCCCGAACCTGAGCGAGGGCCGCAATCTGAGTTCTTGGCAATTTGTGGCGGTTACCAGCTGTTAAATCACGTTCCATTTGGGCCTAGGGCGCACAGTCATTTTCGTCCTCGTGTCTCTTTAGGTCTAAATTCCAAGAGCCCCGTGTTTCGTGGTTCAACAAAACAATACTAAAACTGACACTTTGCTGAGTTTTTCAAGTCCTACGATTGAAACAAGTAAAGCGCAAAAGGAGATTTGTTATTATGAATTGTATTGCACTAAACTGTACATTTATCACTTATCCCCTTCTCAGCTTGAAGTAAACGTCTGATAGTTTACTTGATTTGATAGAACAAACGTTTTGGACACGTCTTGATTAATAAGCGTTTGATACTAATGCGATAATCAATATGTAATAAGTGTTTGATACTAATCAGTATGTAATTTTCTGGCATAATAAAATTAATTTTACTAGTTCAATAAAATTATATAATATGCAGCAGACATAAAAGAAGCTTAGGTTATGTCATAAATTTTTATTGTCTGCTGTTTTTTAAATTTTTTTAAGCCTTGTTAGTTCTTTGTCAAATTTTTCGACTTCACTTTATTCAGCATTTCAAATCGCATTTGACCATGGCGTATATTCCGTACTGTACCATTTGGCACATGGCTTTTGTGGTTTCATCGCCGCAGGGTTGGTAGATCGCATTGTAGCACTTCAGCATGTCAACCAGATTTCTAAAAAAACACCTTCACCCTCTCAAGCCCGGTTCTTACTCGTCCTTAACCGTTTAAGCCATTCCATGAAGACTGCCAGACTGAACGTGACATTTTTTACATGATAACATTGGGGCAAAGTCTAAGTAGTGTGCAAAAAGCTTGCGGAAATTCAAAACGGTTCACTCGCATGAAGCAACTTTTGTTAATGTCATTTCTTTCTACATAACCTAAAAATAAGTCCTATATCCAACAGTCTGACACTTTTTTCCGAACAGTGCCGGCTATGGTATAATGGCCCTGCGGAAATGACAAAGCTCCATAAGCTGCTTCATTCCTGCAGGGCCAATGTACCATATACGGTACTGTTCGGAAATAGTGACGCCGGATTCTACAAAAGTACCGGACATAGGGCTTGGTCAAAGACGTAAACTAATAAATAGCGGAAATGATCCGTTACATCAAATAATGATGGGGATTTTATCAAAAAGTCAGTCCACTGACAGCAATAAGAGGTTTGGTATCGCTTACGGACAAACTTTGTCAGGGTGCTCCTTAAAAGCTTCAGCAGTCTTCTTTTCACATTCTTCTTTTTCTTTGGCGTGGGCCTCGTCCTGTTTCTGCATGCACTGTCCGTGTTTTTCGAAAACTGAAACAAATTAAAATTAAAAATAATCTAAATTTAACAAATTAAAATAATTTTAGTTTTTAATATTACAAAATGAGAAGCTGCGACGCAGGACGGTCAGCATCTTGTTGCAGTGGCGACAATAAGATTAAGTCTCTTTGAGAACAATCTTGTATCCAATAAGGTGGTGAGGGGGAAGGCTTGAATTCTAAGCAAAATTGGGTAAAAATGACAGTAAAAAATTTGGGCAGTTTTGATCAACCACATTTTAAACCCCGTTACAGAAATTATTTAAACCCAACTATCAAAATTACATAAGTTGCCTTTATTGAGCAATGACCAGACAATTTTTGCGACTTTTCGATTCTTCACTTTGAATTAGTCGGAGCAAGAGTACATAATAGGGAAGAGTATGACACTCTTCCCTATCCTAGCTAATCGGCCCGGACGATGTTCCGGCCGAAATAGCCCTTTTACGCCTTGATTTCAGGGGGGGTACCCTCCCGTCGAATCGAGACATGTCTTGATTTCAGGGGGGGACCCCCCCTCAAATCCGGGAAGTGTCTTGATTTCAGGGGGGGGGGTACCTCCCCCTCGTTTCAGCACACTGCCAGGGCAAATTCGGTGGTGTCTTGATTTCAGGGGGTGGGGACCCCCCCTCGTTTCAGCACACTGCCACGGTGGTGTCTTGATTTCAGGGGGGGTACCCCCCCCCTCGTTTCAACACGTTACCAGCTCACCATAGTGTTCATGCTGGCAGTGTGCTGAAACGAGGGGGGGTACCCCCCTGAAATCAAGACATGTCTTGATTCAAGGGGGGGGTACCCCCCCCTGAAATCAAGGCGTAAAATGGCTGTTTCGGCCGGAACATCGTCCGGGCCGATTAGCTAGGATAGGGAAGAGTGTCATACTCTTCCCTATTATGTACTCTTGGTCGGAGCAATAAATAATAAATGGTCGATATAAATAACAAAATTGCTCGCATTAAGCCTGTTTTAAGCAATGGGAAAAACGCGTGCTGTGCCGCATTGGTGCGAACTGTGAACTGGTGCCCACTGCCAGCATATTATGCCATATAGGGTGGCATGAACACCGCATGAGTTTTCCCAGTGCAGTAGCCCGCTCTCACATTCTCACAGTAGGTATTCTCACAAGTTCACAAGTCACAAATTTGTGACTTGTGGCCTATGCCTGTGGTATATTGAAACCAGATTCACAAGTCACAAGCCCACAAGTCACAAATTTGTGGACTTGTGCATTTATTGAAACTGGCTACAGGTGATGTCCAGGGGACAAGACGGGGGATTACACACGATGTCGCCTGGCCCCACATGGCGCGTCGCACAATGCCAAATGACGCCCCATTAGATGGCGCATATGGTGCCCCATGCTGCGGATCCCACATCCCTAACCTCAGTTTTACGCATGCTTAACACATGTGTAAACCAGAATTTTACACGTACTATAACCTAAACAGGACATTTTAATCTAATCTGCAACTAACCGCCCAAATTGTCGCTCATCCAAATAAGTTCTCGCGTCGACATAACGTAGGCACCAGCGTCAGCGGCCTCGATACGGAATGTGCTCATCAGATTCGGCACAGTCCAGCAGGTGTCTAAATCGTCGCCAAGGCATTGTTTCAGACTTGCCGATGCTCTAAAGCAATGTAACCTCAAGACCAGATTAATGTTTTTGCGCCCCGAAAGGGTTCGAGCACGGTGCACAGATTCACTTATCTTTCGTGTTGAAGATACTCCAGACTATGAGTAATCGTTGGGACGGTCAAAAATGTGAAACTTAGCTATGTAAGAGTAAGCATTGACCCTCATATCCTAACAGTTGGGAAAAATGCTCCAGTCTAACGTCCATATGAGTTTAGATAAAATGGCTATTACATAATATATGAAGAAAACTTCCCAGATATTATGATTATCTTAAAAAAGGTTATATGAGGTCTGAGGTTCAAACTTTTTTAATTTAGTCTATACTCATTTGATGCTGTTCAAATGGTGCAGGACTAAGAACAGCAAAAAACCTTACTCGAAGATGGCCTTTGCTTTTTCGGGGTCTTTCATTGTTTCGAAAACTTCTTTGGCAAACTCCTGTCCTGTTTCAGATTTCAGACCGACTTTGAACTTCATGTTGAACCACAACTGCACACCGCAACCCCACAGTTTCACGAAGCATTTTGCCCCCGGATCGACAGGGGCAGCTTGGGCTGCACAACACAGGGCCAAAACTGAAACAAACAAGCCCATTCTGCGGCAAAAGAATTCAATAAGCATCAAGTATTTATTTTTAAGCACATTGGCGAGAGGCCATCGTAAACCTGTTGCGCCAGCTACAGAATCACTTTTACTTGATTTATCTTCCATACAAAACGTCTTCTTTAGCAACCATTTTAACAAAGTTTGAATAAAGTGCAAAATGGATACGGGATCAAGACGTAAAATAAGTTATTGCTGCAAATAGTTAAGAGCTAACCGACTTAGCGAAGATTGCATAAAATTTTAAAAAGTTATCTCCGGCTGGGCTCGATCCATCAAACTTTTGGTTAAGAAACCAATGCGCTAGTACTCTGCGCCACGGAGACCACAAAGAAAGGTCGTTTAGTTGTCGTTGAATATTTTAGGTACCTGTATTTTAACGCTGTGGACCTGGGCCAACCTTTTACAAAATTTTCCAAGAGCGAATGCAAATAAGGATTCATGTGCCGTGTTATATAACTGTTTTTGGATCTTGATTATCATATTTTTGATGTTATCGATTTGCTTAGGATAATTTATATCCTATTAATAATATGCTATTAATTATATATGTACTTTCAGTGAAGTCTCGGGACTCTACTGATCTGCGTGGTTGAGTGGTTAGTTTGATAAATTCTTAACCATGAGGCCGTAGGTTCGAGTCTAAGTTGGTCACTTTTTGGCAGTCTTTCGAATTACTTCTCAACAACAGCCCCGATCTCAACAGCACAATGAAACTACAAGGGCATTTTAGTGTGACAGATGCAGAGCTACGATAGAAGACATGTATAACACACTCCGCACATCAATACTTTAACGCTAGAAATGTGTTAAAGATACCAGAATCAAAATTAAAGACCTGTTGGGCTGTGGAAAAATGAAGCTGAGATGAGATAAAAGTATAAAGGTATGGATCTATGAGGATAAATTGCGCGGTCTTACTTTAGCTTAACAATTGTTATGTTTGCAATAACAATAACAATTATTCACGAATGAATTGCGTGTTTTCTATCCTCTCAGGGTCCAGCATTTCTATTGTTGCTAATTTATTGCTATTGGTATCTATTGCTAATTTCTCAGCTTCGAACATGAATTAGGTCCAGTAAAATGTTAAGTTTCATGTAACCTAAAGTAAAAACCTGCAAAAAATGTTTTAAACTGTCACTATTGCTTGCAAACTTTACTACTTTGTTTTTTAACGAGGAATTCAGCTCCACTTACGAAAAGAAAGGATCATAAGCTTAACCATGTTGCCGAAGTTGCGTATTGCGCGGTGGTGTAGACTTGTAAAAACTGATCAGTTTGCAAAAATATTGTATTTTTATATAGGTCTATCGGATCACCTTATCAAAAACTAAGGCAAAAGTTTACTTTAACACCTGTTTTTTGGCAAAAACTTCTCATAGTGCACCACTTTTCCATATTTACTTTTTAAAACGACTTATCAAACCTTTTATCTCTTTATCAAGATTATAATCTATAATTCATCAGTTCTCCCATATTGATAATTTGATGCTTTCTATTTAAAAAAACTTATCAGTCCAAGGGATGAGCAATACAATAAGAACAACAACAACTACAGTCAGAAGGCAATGTCTCACGAAGAAACTGAAAGCAGTGAAAAACGTCAGCTGCAATACGAATACTCCCACGTTCTGAACCCAGACGATTTGCTGAAAATTATCTAAAGTTTGCCAAAAAGGTTGCACCTCTTACGTATTTTAGTGGCATGACTTCTGCGACTACTTGCTGTATACTCTTGATAGGCAAAATTTATTTCTTTCGTAACGAAATTCCATGTTTCGTTTTCTCTAGTGCTGCAACTATTTTTTCTGTTGTGCCACAGCACAACAGGTCTTTAATTTTGATTTTGTAACTATACACTGGCTTCCTGGCTTCCGAATGTCAGTGCGCGCGCTTAGTTCACTGTTTGCCGAAAGTAAGCGTCTGCAGCGAACTTTTGAAACAGTATTTGCCAGCACAGTTTTTGCGTGCATTTGTTTAGCTCATGTTTCACTGTAAGACAGCTGCTGTCACATTACTACTGTCTGCAATTTGTTTTGTGACCGATTGCTAACATGGAAACTGGAAACTTGTGATGTAGATTCGGTGCGAACAAATTGCAAGCATATAGAGTACAGCGAGTAGTCGCAAAAATCACGGCATCTGTTTTGTCTCAGGGTTCAGCATTTTCTGGTCAGACTTTGACACACTGAGGGTCGAATGTATAAACCCAGTCTAACGCTAAAACCAGTCTAAGACGCATTATTTCAGTAAAATAGAACATTGTAGCGATAAATTCTACACGTATTACATTGTTAGAACGTTGCCATACTGCGTTTTGCAACACTAAGCTAAGACTGCCGTTATGCATATCACGGTGAGTGTCATGCTATAATTAATTTATTTCTAACATTTTTATTATTAGCGCACTAATATTTGCAAAAAGCTGAATATGTACTACAAATTTTTTTCAAAGCCATAAAAGCTTTTACGATCCTACATAGTGGACACTGCATACATATGTAGCTTTTCTTTACTATTATTGGCATAATTTAAAAAAAAATATTGTTGCATGTTGAGACGATCGCATCTAACTTATGCAACTAAGGTCAATGATTCGTGTACCTAGTAGCAAGCATTATATGGCAGATACTCAACCGATATCGATACACCCACCCCCATTACACAATAAAAGACTACGCTGCGATGACTGATGTGAAATTGGTTTTGCTGTTGTGCAGCAACAATAGTACCAGAATACACGACACTGCACAAAGACCTAAAGATTTTCTCTGTTACAGATATTTTGTTAATATCTAGTATATGCGCCGGCTGAGGCCGCCCGTAAAAAATATAGATTTTTCAACTTTTTCAAAAAGTAGGAATTTTGTCGAAAATCATAATTCTTCGTTGGGCTCTTTGTCATATTGGAACTAACTCTCACTAAATAAGACCAGCTCGCTCATAGTCTGAACTTTCATGAGCATATATTAACACATAATAATATATTTTATTCAGCTTCATTTGCTACATATTGTTGCTTATTCTCTCTAAAAAAAATGTTGATTTTTCCAATAATGAAATATTCAGAATAAACTTACTTAAAATGAATTTAAAATTTAAAGTTTTTATGTTTTTTAAGATACAGATGATTATTTACACTTTTCTCCTTAAAAATATCACTTTTAAGGCATAAATACGGCTTTTTAAAAAAATTCTAATGCCTCAAACTCTAGTTATCCTTTGCGCACCCACATACTGAGGGCCAATTCCTAAAATGGACTTAACGGATTTGACTTAATTAAATCTGGAATTTAGGAATTGATTTAGGATTTATCGGACTGAGAGTTTCAGAGTGACTAAACGGACTTATTTTAGTCCGATCCAATTCCTAAAGTACCACCGGATTTGAATTTTTAATCCGTTTCAATTCCGTAAATACTTTCGGATTAAAATTTTGGGGGCCTCTTTGGCCAAATTTTGGGGAGACACCCCCCCCCCCTGAGTGACCAAATATACGCAAAATTTTGCGAAATTGTGTAAAATTTTCCCAAAAAATGCAATTTTTACTAAATTTTGCCCAAACTTTGGGGACCCTCCCCCGACCCTCACCCTCCCCCGGTCCCCCCCATCCCCCCTCATGCATGTGTGGAGCATAAAGATCCCTATAAATAGTGTATAAAACTAGTGGTTCAGCTGCATTTTGTTTAAAATACCTTAAAAAGGTTATCAATCCCGTTTGCAGGCAAAAAGAAGAAATTTAAAAAATTTCTAAACCGGGAGTCGAACCGTGATCCAAAATCTTAACCACTAGACTGTTAGAGCATTAGACTCAGAGCATATGTCTTTATAAACTTTTCGTACAGTTGAGTTTAGTGCTTCGTACAACAATTTAAAAAATAAATTTTTTCACGCAAAATATGTTGAAAAAACACAAATTACGATGGAATTAATAACGCACCACAAACCCACGCTATTCTTTCACTAGTAGGCTAGTCTGTTTATAATTGGCTGTTGCTGGTATCACATGTAATATCAGCCATATTTTAATTGGCCGATTTGCTTAATGACGCTTGGAAGCAAAACGGAAGCATTAAGAACACTTTAAATCCTGTATTTTAGGAATTCGATCGGACTTAATTAAGTCAGATTAAAAATAGTAGGATTTAATTAAAATCCAATTCCTAAAATGCCGGATTTAATAAATTTAAGCGCATCAACGTGCTCAGCTAAGTCCGACTAAATGGATTTAAAATATGCATCGTGACAAGTTAAATCCGTTAAATCCGGTATTTTAGGAATTGGATTTTGCAGCTTGTTAAATCCTCTCGTTAAGTCCGATTAAAATAAATCTGTTAAGTTAATTTTAGGAATTGGCCCAAAGTCTAAGCGTGAGCACTAAGCCTCAGCTTAAGCACTATTTCAACACCATGTATATGATCTTAGCTAGTATACGATAGATATATGCTTTATTTATATAATGGCATCAACTATGCTATCACAACGATTAAGTTTTTACAGTTTTGAACATTATTACATACTATGCTGATTAAATTGTCAAAACAGTTTGCTGAAGATCTTGTCAAATACAATAATTTATTCAAAATTTTGTCGTATGTAGTATGAATATTGCATAAAAAGTTCAAATCATTACAACATTTTTTGGTACAGGGAACGAAGTCTTTGTTCGGCGTTTATAATATGTATAAAAATATTTTAGTATCGGTTTAAAGTGAAGCAAATTCCAGTTTCATGGTTCAAAAATGATGGCTATCAAAAATTGTTAGAAGCAACAAACCTGTGCAAATACAAATGATATCAAAGCATTTTAGTAATACATCGAACTAGGGGTTACAATGCATACCTATACAAAACAAAAAATGTTTATTTTTTAATTATGCACTAATAAAAATGAAAATCACTACTATACAGCACAAAACCTTTCTTATATGTAGAACAACTTTCATACTAAACACTTTCATGACGACAGCCATAATTCCACATGCGAACATTTAATCATCCACTAACATTGTGCTTAACAGGATTATAAATGCGTTTATTATGTTAAACTTAATTCTGACAAAAATTACTGAGCCCAGTCACAAAATTCATTCTAGGCTGCTACTACTGAATACAAGTATTCCGTATGAAATTAGTGCTTCGTTTTGAAATTACATGTTTTACTTTCTTCACAGTCCGCAATAGCGGACTTAATAGCAGTTAATAGCAGTTAACAAGATTAGAGAATAACCCGAATCAAAATGTTTACTTATCGAAACAGATTGTGAAACAGACACCTTAATCCTTTAATGTCCAGAGTATCACTGGCTAGACAGCCTCATTCTGACACCTTCTAGTTTTTTGGACATTAGTCGAGCTGCATGCGTCGTAGAAAGATTGCAAAGCCACCATTCGATAAAAGAATGAATGGTGAATGATGTACAAAACATAATTGGCGATTAATGGTCTAGGGCGCACCGTTCTTGAGTTATAAGCGGTCAAAGTTGAAAATTAGTAAAAATTTGCGCCATCGCTCTGGCATAATATGTACCTCACCCTAAAGTATCAACACAGTAACTGTGCGCCTGCCATAGTTGAATACTAGAAATACACTACATTATCCGTTGTACCTGATGCACTAAAAGCGGACTGCTGTTGCATTGGAATTTCATAATGTGGCTCTAAAGAAAATACTTTTGCGATAAAAAATTGTCAAATTTGCACATTACTTAATTAAGCAAAGGATTCGCTGTGTAGCGGTAGAACTGAAAATTGGCGGCCAAATGCGAAGACCTACAACTCTCTATAAAACCAGTTCAAAGATCCTGTCATTATAACAGACTAGTCAAGTTGCATAGCCCCATATGTGGTAGTTCATCATGTGGTATCTCCCATGATCGTCTGTGCATGAAATGTTTAACTAGAACTAGAATATACGGTTTACGGTTTACGCAATTTACAGTTTTTTTACTATTTATTTAAAAAGTCAAATGCTTGAAGATCTATCTATGCCTGAATATCGCAGCCGTTTACAAGTTCAATAATCAGATATGCTCAAGACATAGTATTAGCCAGTACTCTGGATTCAATATAGCATCAATAGTACTTTCTACACAGTTATTTTACGCTTAATAAACAACTATTGATGCTGACTGACAGCAATCTTTGCTGTGCTTGAGTTTGCTTGCACTGGACTTGATTGTTTTAGCTTTAAAACGGCAAGCATAGCCTAAAAAAACCACTAAAAAGGAAAATCAAAACACAAACAATACCAACCCCGACCAAACAAAAGAAAAAAACAAAAAACAACCAAAAAAAAAGAAAAAAAACAAACAAAAAAAAAAAAAAAAAAAAAAAAAAAAAAAAAAAAAAAAAAAAACAAAAAAAAAACAACAAAAAAAAAAAAAAACAAAAAAAAAAAAAGAGAGGAAAAAAACAAGAAAGAAGAAAAAAGAGAAAAAATCCAAAAAAGATTATATTGAACCAATGCATGCTTTTCATCAACGGTGAATGTCGAGAGTAAAGAAGAATCATTCATGTTATGAAAGCCAAATTTATGGAAATAATATCAAATCTATAATTATAACAAAACTGGGTTGAAACTAATTACGCGACAACTTGTGGCCCTGATGGGTTATTTATTTCCTAAACTCTAGAACTGTATTGTAAACATAACCCTAAACGGGAAGCTCTTATCATAAGCTATTATCATTCATTTGGTGAGACAGTTCAGGCTGAGATTTTTCCACAAAACGCAAGTCGCAAAGGGTCACAGTCTAAAATTACTGTTGCAACAGACGTCGCATATTGTAGTACATCTGGCGTGCTCAGTTCGTTTCGCATGCGATTTTACTGCGTATTAGCTGTAACGAAAACTGACAACAAGCACGTTTTGCGAGTAAGGTTAAACTTTTTAGATGGACTGCGTTGCGAGTTGCTTGCAGTGCTGAGGATATTCCTCGAATATAAAACGCGGCACTTAAAAATTTTCAAAGCGAGCATATTTAAAAACCTTGCCAAGTACTATCAGTGTTAAACTTTAGCCAACCAAAAATCAGTAATAACCAAAAAAGTCTCCATCAGAAAAAAATTATGAGGTTCAGTTCAGTTAAAACTTGATTAACTACATAAGAGATGCAACGTGATCAACGTGAAAAATTTAAGTTCGAAATTGATCGCACACAACAGCCATTTTTTACGAGTTACAGTTCACATTTTACAGCAGCTAAACAACGCACACGCTCATCGTGTGCTTGTCAGCTGATGTACGCTAAACCAGCTCAGCTATTGTTTTGTAACGAACGGCCTCAATACTCCATAGATGGACTCCGTAACCACCACTGGGCAACGTTGCCATATCCTCTGGAGTAGTTCAAAAATTTTTTACTTCCGACGCACTAATGAACATTTCAAAAAATATAGCTGCGACAGGTTTTGTTAAATAATTGTTTTCTGCAAGCAACAGTTGTTAGCACTCAACAGACGTAAATGAGAGCACTGAGCAGGCAGTTAATCGTACGTACACTATACACACGATCTAGACACACATGACTGAGGCCGCCGCGTAAAAAGATAAACCTTGATTAAAGTAATTGAGACGATCTTGTAGTGTAACACTGACGATCTTAAGATGTATGTCTGTGTGTAATAAGACGATCTAAATTTGCAGAGACTAAGTAAAACATTCTTTTGTTATATTTCAAACTACATGCGTTTCATTGTGCGCGGGAAGTGTTCATTGTGTACTAAGTGTTCATTGTGCGCGGGAAGTGGCGTGCTGCCAAACACAAGATGTTGCAGCAAAATTTGTCCAGTTTTCTTTGCAGACAAACATTGTGTCACAAATCACACCAACTTGGAACAATTTTCCAAAATGTTTCAAAGTGATGAGCACAAAAACTTAGATGTTTGTCAATTATTATTTTCTATGAATATCAATTTTATATCTGCAGAAACACAAAAAAATTCACTAGGTACTTCTTGAAATGTCTTTTTGCTAGAAATGCATGTGATCAAAACTTTTAATGATTGTCAAGTACCTTGAGTTGTCAAATAGTTTTAATGCAATAGGATTTAACTCGACGCCAGCCCTAGGCTGTAGTAATGTGTTCTAAGGGTGGAACCTTTGATTACCGTATTACTGTATGGTTACTAATTAATTGTAATCCGTCATCCGACTAAGTGAGCTGTCAACTCAGCTCTGTTTGGCCAATTTGGTTTCTACTGTTTATATACCATGCCACGTGCGTTGCGTAAAAGAAAGTCAAAGCTGCAGTGGCAGCTGTTCTGGAACGACCGCTTGAAAATCACACCAAAAATGGGCGTCATCGTCTTCTGCTACTGGAGCGTAAACAAGCCCCCGAACTTCCGGATGCAAATCAAGCCAACACTCTAAAAGGCCCAAAACCAAATGGAGATGCGGCGCAAAACAACGAGCAGGCAGCGGCACAATTTGAAGCCAATGAAAATAATCGAAAACCGATGATAATGTTGATGTCGACCCGACAAACAACTGGCATGAAATGACCGCACTGTCATTCAACCAGCTTCAGCCACCAACGACATTGCCGGAAAGAAGTCAATTAGCCACTTTTGTCAGTAACAATTTATGTAGGAGAATTTTGTCTAATGAGATCACGATTTCACTCTTTTGTTGAAAGGGGTATTTACCTCTGTCTGTTTATGTGTGGCAAACGGACCTCAGTAGGTTATCTTCGATGAAACTTCCGGTTCGCTGAAGTTAAAATAGGCAAAAAGTCATATCTGGTTTTGATCAGTGGTTATCTGCCTTTTTTATCTTCGCATCGGCCATTGAGGGTAAACAAGCTAGTCCAATTGCACTGTTAGCTTTTGCGAACGCGATTTGCAGCTTCTAGTTTTGCTGGTAATAGCTTCCTCCACTATGATTATTCGTTTAGGGCAAACATGTCTAGAGGGTTGTCTTCTACTTGGTCGGAAAGGGACACAACACTGTTAACGCTAGGATTCACTGGCGTTTCGTCTCGGGTCGCAAACAGTTTACCCAACAACAAGGTCAACAAAATGACCGTATTTTTTTATTAAATTCACTGGTTCGCGGAAAAATGACATTCATCTTTGTTGGATAAATATTCGAATCCAGTATCCATACAATGGCCGCTTTTGCTAATGCAATTCTAACGTGGGGAACTCATTTTAGGGGCCATACGGTCCTCTGCAGATGTAATAATTTTGCAGTAGTGAGCCTTTTACCTAAACGATTCTCTAAGGTCATCAAGCTCATGCACTTATTACGAAATGTAACAGTGGAAGCATTAACCTCAAATTTCCTTATCGCAGCAAAGTTCATACCAGGTGACTTAAATGACGTGGCTGATGCTTTATCATGCAACAAATTTCAGTTTCGGAGCCAAAATCAAACGAAAGCCCTGGGAACAAAAGCAGATATTAGCCACAAGTGGTGGAAGCGCTTGAGGCCGAATTAAACTTTTTATGGAAATCATCTGTTAGCCCGAATACATGGTCTGTATACAACAAAAGTTGGTGTCAATTTCAAGAATTTTTGAATGGTATGCGCATAGCTAAACTATTTTTTTGCCAAATAGTTACTACATTGCACAATTAAAACGGCAAAACATGTCATTCCTTCGTGCGTCCAAATACTATCGGGTTTGAAGTTTATGAGTTATTCTAGAAATATAAAAATCAATAATCTTAACATACCACCTTTTTCTCATGGATAAAAGGTTTCAAACGCCTCTACAGCAGTGGGGCCCTGTATGTGCCACCGTCAACCAACTTCTGTTATTCTGCTATCTAAGCTAAGTCTATCCAGGTGCATTAGTAATCACAAGGAAAACGTAACGTTTACAGCTATTATGATAAAATGTTTTTTGGATTTCTAAGAGTTGGTGACATATGTAAACCTGGAGAAAACTTACGTTTGCAAAATTTTAAGTTCAAACACGTTTATCTAGAGACTTTTAATAAGTCAAAATGTGATCAGGAAGGAAAAGGTTGTACCATTTTAATCCCTTGTTTATATAATTCTAATTGGTTATTTTGCCCTGGTTTGGTTTTATGGCTGTATCAAACGGACACTAAAAAGCAAGAATCCAATTTTTGTGTATCTACAGTTCGAGGTTTAAAACCTAGTAGAATCTGTATAGAAAAACTGTTAAAATTAACATTGGCCGCGGTCGGCAAAAATCCGGATAATTTTAATACACATTCCCTGCGCATAGGCGCAGCCACTGCTCTTGCGCAGAATGGAACGGCTGAGTGGGCAATTCAAAACATGGGGACGTGGAAGTCGAACACTTACAAAACTTAGTCAAGGTTGACACCTAATTTTGTAAAACAAAGTTTTGTCAAGACGCACTTTTCATGTGTTCCGTATAGTATTGACTGTATTGATGTTCTATTGCGTCGTATATTTGCTTGGGAGCTGTTTCTTACTTGTACTTGTGTTGCAGGCTTCTTTTGGCTTCGATTGAAAAAATAAACACTAATAAATCACGTAGATTGTTTAATAAACTGTTGTCACTATGGTCCTGTTTGTGGGCACGATTGGACAGAGTTTGCAATTCGTAGAGGTTTCTGCCTTGTGGTTACCCTCGGGAGTGCGGGTAACGTGGAAGGCTTTAAGTGGCCGTGGTCCTGTGTCGGGCAGGTAGACTTTCAGTCCTGCCCACTCTGTGTGTTTTGCAGTTGATAGGGCTAGCAATTGAGTTAATTGATTAACAAATTAGAACATTCCAGATTAATACTTAAATTAATATTAATAATAAAGTATGAGTGATATAAAGATATAATAAAATATTTTTGTAAATAACTTCCTTAAATTATTTTTAATATAATATCAATTATCATTACAAGACTAGTGCGTCTAGTTTTTACGAGTTCGATTAGTTTTTTAACTTGAGGTAAAGCAGTTTTTGACGATAAATTTCTTTGAAATTGTTTTTAAAAGTAGTTCAAATTTGACCTACAGTCAACAAAAGAAAAAGTTCGAGGGGTCTTAACTTTTGATACGGGTGTGGTATCCACGTGAAATAAGTTTTATACGCTTCAATTTGTCAAAAGCTATCGACTGATATGTTTGTTGCATGATGACGTAGAGATCACCCAATGGTCAGTATTAATTAATAGTCCGTGTTGATTGGACGTTGTGTTGGTCAACCTCAAGTAAGGTGTCATTTCAAATGTGAATTAAATACCATCATCAATGTTTTTACAATGACAATGAAACAAGCTTTAACGTTTTGAATATTTCCGAAATTTTGTTGAATACGTACAGTCCTGGCCTCAAATAGTGTCCTTCGTGCGTGTGAGTGCGAGGGGTCAGCAGACTTAGTTGTGTAACGAACTTCGAGTTAACTTAAAGTGACCTTCCAGTGACCTGGGCGTTTAACCTACATACGTACACATGCAAATAAGCTACAAGCTGCTATTATTTACTACGTAGGTAGGCTTATATGAAGACGTAGCAGCAGCAATTTCCTAACCATTAGGTCAAAAGTTTAATTAAGGACCCGAGTAGACCACTCAAAGTTGTATCAATTGCATTCGAGTGAAGTTCCGTGTGGATTTCGTGTAGAATTTGAGTAAAGAGACACTATTTGAGGCCAGGACTGTATATGGTGTGAGTAGCCGCATAGGAATTTTTTCGGACAAAATGTTTTTGGAAAAGAACTTTCGGCCATAACTTGTTTCTGGGACCACGTAAAGGTGCAGGTTTTGCAGTTAGATAGAACAAAAGAAGGGTTTTATTTGACACCAAAAGAGCTTTACGTTAACGCTGACTTACAAAGCAAAAAAAGCAAATTAATACTGCAGAAAAAAATAAAAAAATAACAGGTTTAGACCCATATTCTTGGCGCCAGGGTCAATTGATGCAAGATGTTATATGTAGTTATCACAACCATTACTTGTAGTTGGGAGAATAGGGGGAGAAGACCAACATAGTTTGGTCCCTGGGGAGTGAAGAGGGTCATTTTTGGTTGTGGGGTGAAAAATTAGTTGACGCAGGAAAGGGGCGTGTTACCAAGGGGCGAGGCGTACCCAAAACTTTGGCGCTGTTACATGCATGCCACAGTTATATGACTGACTGAAGCATTACTTTTGTGTTATCATTGGTATCAAAGCTGCTGCATTACATTTTAGAAAATTGCTGAGTTTTCGTAAAAAACTATTCCGCCATAACTTTTTTAGCTAACTGATAAAACGTTCCAGTTTTTGGCATCAGTTAAAATATAAGAACAGTTTTCCTCTGACACCATAAAAACTGCAAGTTATCGCTGACTTATATGCCAAAAAAACGTAAGGTTAATTCTTACAATAAAATAATTCCAATTTTATTGACCTGGAACCAAAAAATCGGGTCACGTACATCACAGCGTAAACTTATTTCATGTTTAGAACATCATCGTCAATGTTTCCAAAACCACCTAACCCTATTATTATAACTATCTCAAAAAATAGGATAGTGTTTAAACATACTAATTAAACATAATAAATATTATATGTATTGTTAAACAAGGACTTTTAATATTAACATAAAATAATTATATTAAGAGCATTTGAAATGGATACCATAAGACTGATCGTACACATATAAAGTCTGTTTCAAACTATATGTACGTACGCCTACAAAAACCAGCTACATTATAAATTATAGTTTCACCTGTATGTTTTTATTTGGAGAATAACTACCGTCTGTTTTTCTTTTGCTACTTCTCACGGCTCAATTAGATTTGGAAATTCAATGTAAAGTCACATAATATTTTGTATGTTATAATTATTCTCCGATAACATTCTTCTAATTGCTTGCGACGCCGAGCCGGCGGTGATACGTCTAGAATCTACAGATCCATTTTTCGTTCCAGTTTTACATCAGTCAGCCTGCCTGTTTTACGGGGTTTTGTAGCGGCCGGTTTGGCCGTTTGTAAGTTGTAATGCGGCCTTCAGGCCACATTATAAGTCACGTAGTAAAGTAGAAGTCACTTAGAGAGATAGGCTCAATTCACTTAGGTAGGTCTCCTAGAAGTCACGTCAAACCCATTTGCTCTAGTAAGTGTCACGCAGCTCAGGTGTTTCAAGTGTCACTTAGGTCACGAGGTTTCCCGTTAGTACTTTCTCTCAAAATTAAACTTTTGGCATCATTTATTTGGACCATATTTTAAACAACTCGTTCAATAATTCTGTTCATTAAATATGGATACTTCTGATTGTGGTGTTTCGGGGTTTAAGGTAATAATAGAGCGCCAACTAGAGGCACCAGATGACAAATTGGCGCTGCGAGTAGGGTCGATATTGTCCAAAAAAGGGCGCACTTAAGGTGTTAGTAGTATAGTGCGCAGGTTACAGGGTATTGGTAAACAGAGGCATCTGGGATGCGACCGAATGCGACAGTAATAGTTTTGGTAGTATAGACAGCGGAATTAACTGTTTGTGTTTTGTTACTGCTTGTTTGCGGTGTGTTCCTAGTTCCATTATCATTATCTGGTTTTACTGTGTTTCGGTTGTAATCGTTTTTTTATTTCCGTTAATTGTATTACTTATTTTTTGTGTAAGCAAAAGCAGTGAATACCTTTCCACTTACGCGGTTTTCTGTTCTACAATTTCTTAGTTTATTCAAGTCACGATTCAGACACTGGAAAACGCAATAATGTTACGAGATTCATAAATTTTGGGCAAAAAAAAAAAGTCACAAGGGAGCAAACTTTTATTTTTGGTAAAGCTGACGTTAATTGCCCGGATAGACACCATTTTGACAATTCACTCTCTTATCAAGTCACCAGGTCTGTGAGAGCCTGAAGTCAGGTTTGAACTTAGTGATCACCCTCCTTTAAGGTGTTTTTTTTTTGTTGTGACTGCATGCCTAATTGTTATTTTATTTGCAGCTAATACACTCTGTTTTTTTTGGTCAAACTTGAAGTAGCAGTGAATCACCCTGGCAGAAGATAAGTCGGAACGTACGAGACGTTACGAGCAGCGATCTGAAAAGAAGATGGAGGTCGAGATAGCAGATTTGAGGCGAGAGTTGGAAAGATTAAGTCACACAACCGAGTCACTTAGCAGTACCTCCAGACGCAATGGCAGGTATCTTAACCTTCCTTATTTCAACGGAGACTTCGGAGAGGACTTTGAGGAGTATTTTGAGTTATTCGAACTTATGAGTAGAGCTGAAGAATACACTGAAGCGCAAAAGCTAGTGAAACTACCTGCGTACTTGAGAGGTAATGCGCTACAAGTGTATCGAGGCTTGCCTGAGGCGACCAAAAACAGCTATCAGTACCTTTGCCAGGCCTTGAAGAGAGCTTTCTATCCTCCTGCAAAGGAATTAGTGAGCTCCGAAGAGTTACACAACCGGTCACAAAGATCAGGCGAGTCAGTAGCTACATTCGCAACTGAGCTGCAGCGGCTAGGGCGCGCGGCATACCCTACGATGGACACGAATGCAAGAAATGAGATGCTGAAAGGGCTATTTCAAGCAGGCTTGAGACCAGAACTGCAAGAGCGACTAGGATACCTCCCTCAACCCCCAGCTACGTTAGATGCATTAGTGACTGAGGCTAAGCGCCAGGAAGCTTTAGAAGCCCGTAGGGTGAAGTCACGCAACAAGTCACAAGACGCTAGCGCACAAGCAGAGGAACTGAGTAGAATTAAGCGTGAACTTCAGGAACTGCGCAAGTCACAGAATCGCAGTAATTATGAGAAGCGTCGCTGGAGCCGGCAACCAGCACAAAGCTTCCCTGTCCAGACCACTACAGGAGATTCAGCTTGGCGCCAAGAATTTGAAGGTCTGGAACGCCGAATTGAAGAGACCCTACGGAAGTTACGTGAGGACGTGCAGCAGCAACGAGGACGCAATACACAACGAGGGACTGGTCGAGGATTCGCCACACGACAGAGAAGCCCACCGAAGTGGACGGCGGACGGTAAACCGATATGCCTCCGCTGCAAAAAAGTGGGCCACATGATGAACCAATGCAGGACTAAACCTCAGGGCGGTGGTATGTCGTTTAATAGAAGCAATAATCCACAAATGAAAAGTCACAAGGTACGTGTAGGAGCGGTTGAAACTACCGCAGAAGTCACTGAGTTAGATGAAACTACACCAGATAAGTCACTATCACAGTTTGAAGTGGAAATTGAAAAGTTGAAAACAGAGAATACTGTCCTTCGTGAACAGGTAGATAGGCTGCTTCCTCACCAATACCCCCAATTTGTGGGCGTAGTGATGACCGCCATAAGTGTACCTGCAGAAGAGCGGCTACAAGCGTCAAAAAGTGGTTTGAATGACCCCCGTAGCGCTACGGTCAATTTTTCAGTCATAACGTCAAGCAGACGTTCCGCTTGTAGCGTAAGACCCTGCAGGAGCGATGCACTAAGCGGCAGTTCCCGAGCGCTGGCCGGGAAGAAAGTCACAAGAAGGGGCAGAAAAGGGAGTAAGAGACCAAAAGTCACAGGATTTTTGTGGCTACTTAAAGTAGTTTTTTGTGTGATAAGTCTGACTATTTGTACTGCCTCTGCGCACGCTCATGGATCTTCGCCGATGATATGCGATGTGAAGAGCGAGCACAAACTATGGAAACTACCTGACGTGTTGCCGTGCCAAGCAATGTCAGCGTTCAACAAGCCCGGCCGCCTACAAATTACACAGTTGCAGCTTTACAAGCGGAATCACTTGCAGTTCAAGACAAAGGCTTGGAAATGTGTGATAAT
>JASANF010017882.1:0-62769 GCA_030248245.1 Trissonchulus sp. WLG1_4
GGATTCGGGATTTTTGGTTGAGATTTTTTAAAAAATTTTCGAAGTCGAATAGTACACTCTTTTACGTGGGGGAAGCACACAAACATTGGAAACAGATACCCTTACACCAGAATACTGAGTATGGTAAGGTAGTATCGATGCATAACGTGAAATGTCCGAGACAAGGTGAGATATTGATTTGTAAGCATTGCTGGAGTTTAAGGGCGGCAGCCCCCAGAAGTCAGGTATATATTTAGTAATTGGATTTTCGGCCAAGTCAGTTATCACTTTCATCAATATCAGCCGAAAAAAAGTGTGGATTACGAACCAGAAATTAACAAAAAATGTTGTATTTACTGCAATAATTGCAAGTGCTGCGGTACACTTTTACGAAAGATAAAAGCACAGTTTAACACCGGGGGGGTCTGGGGGAGGGGGTCCCCCCAGATTTTTGATTTTGGTACAAGGGCAAGCAAAATTAGAGCCACGGTACAAGGGCAAGCAAAATTTTTATAAAATTTGCTTTTAAATATGGGAATTTTTTACAAATTTATGCAATTTTAACTACATTTTGGTCTAAATTTTAAAAAATTGTCAATTTTTAGTCCAA
Organism: Trissonchulus sp. WLG1_4; assembly: GCA_030248245.1. Lineage (NCBI taxonomy): Eukaryota > Metazoa > Nematoda > Enoplea > Enoplida > Ironidae > Trissonchulus > Trissonchulus sp. WLG1_4. The sequence continues at coordinate 590 of JASANF010017882.1, forward strand.
AAATAGGTATTTTGGCCACATTTTTAAAAAATCGGTAATGTTTCGTTACAACACTGTCACTTTTTTTCTGACTTGGTACAAGGGTAGTCAAAATGTCTGTACAGGATCCCCCCAGATTGGACCTCCATGTTAATGTATGGATAAAAGCAAGCATCCATGCAGGTTCGCAGCCAAGGGGGGTTGCACCTTGTCTACTTTTTTGCTCACTTTTTTACACTCACTATTCCGGGATCTTAGGGATGTCAGCCGCCAGAATTTATTTTTTGTATAACAAAATGCCGTTTTGGTCATTTAAATTAATCAATAAAATCAGTTAAGCGGCAGCCCCCAGAAAAACACGGAATTTTTCACTTTTTAGGCCGAATTTGGTCAACTGGAGACGTATAAATCAGAAATTTTTTTGACAGTGAATATATAACAAAAGTTGGGAACGTCACATCAGACACTGTATTACACAAGTAAATGCAGCATATGTACTCTTGTAGTCATTCATAGGCTTTGAAGAAAGATAATAACAAGGAATAGTAAGCCACAGAGTTGCAGCAGCCCCCAGGGGAAAATGTCGAGAATTTTTTTATTTTTGGCCAAATTTGGTCAATTCGAGACGTATCAGACATTTTTTCGGCCGGGCGTAAAAACCAAACGGTGGATGGACCCTTGTTGATATTTTCTTCAGGTTCTACCAAAAGGAAGGCGTCGTGACTCTTGCGACTCCACGCCTGGCTACGCCTTTGCATGCATGTATGAGAGGGAGATGGAGGGGACCCCCCTAAATCGAGGGGTAGGGGGGAGGGTCCCGAAAATTTGGGCTAAATTTAGTAAAAATAGCAATTTTGCGTAAATTTGACGGAATTTTGAAGAATTTGGGGTACTTTTGGTCAATCAGAGGAGAGGATCTCCAAAGTTTGACCGGAAAGGCCCCCTCCCCCCAAAAAAATTTGACCCCGTTACATGTATGAAAGCAAGCGACATTAAGGTGGTAGTTCCATAATCGCTGTTTTTTTACATGAGAGTATTTTCAAAGCTATTTTTGAGAGCAATCAGTAAAGTAGGAATAAAATGGCTGTAATTTTCCGAAACAAGACCCAAAAGTGTCTACTATCATGTTTCGATTTTTGATAAAATCCCAAGTTAAGACTAGCTACTGTATTGGCTTACAGTTCAGTAAGCCAATGTGGTAGCTAGTCTTGACATTAGTTTTACACTTTTACACCAAATAAAAATGCTCTCGGTGTTTTGTAGTGTAGTTTGAGAAAATTATAGTCTCTTTACCCGTACGGTATAGATCTGTCTGAAAAAAGGGTCACTGCGATTATGGAACTGCCACCTTAAGTCACAAATTTGCATCAGCATGGGATCAGCAGCCTCCCTAAAAAACCAATTTGGAAATTTTTATTTTTGGACCGGATTTGGGGAAATGGAGACGTATCGGAAATTGGGTCGGAAAATTTGAGCCGTGGGTCGACCCGTGGGTACCCACTTCAACCTGCGCGGGTCGCTAAATTTTTTCCTACCCCCAAAACCTGAAAAATTTACGACTTCAGACTCCATTTTAGAGAAATTAGAGTAATGCGTAATAGTGCAAAGTTCGTTTAAAGTAGCAGTGTGAATAACGTAAATATGTACACTATGTACACATGTCACAAAAAATAATTAACAGGTATCTAGGTTTTATGGAATGGTGGGTCAAAGAGGCTAGTGGGTTTATTTTTACAGCGCAGGATGGATTGCGGGTTCCCCACGAGTGCTGAGCAGCGGGCTGGGTTGGGTTGGGTTGCGGATCGAAAATTTTGATCCGCGTCCACCGCTGTGTGGGCCACATGAGAACTTGAACACACAATAAAGAAGATGAGTGATGAACAACAACTGTTACTGTAACAAAGTTATCATGTCATATAGTAGCGGGGGTCTGGGAACGGAGCCCCCAGAGAAAATTTTTAGAAAATTTACATGAAATTTGAAAATTTGGGACGTGCAAAAACTTTTGCAAAATCCCGAAAATTTCGGGATTTGAGTTCGGGATCGGGATCGGGATTTGCGTTCGGGATCGGGATCGGGATTTGCTTTCGGGATCGGGACCGGATCGGGATTTTACCCTCGGGATTCGGGATCGGGATTCGGGATCCCGTTCGATCACTAATATATATATACCATGATAGTTCCCTTGAACAAGTGAAATTCAGTATATACGTTTAAAAATTGCATCTTTCGGCGTGGGGTGGACATCTGTGTTTGGAACTAGTGTAAGTTGAGAGTCTGACTTGAGTTTTAAACTGCTTTTCAGGATTGACGATGTTGAAGACAATTCCGTTTTGCGCAGAGGACTGCCAGGTATGTTTGTTTCACTGAGTGAACAAACGAGAAGTGAGAAATTGTCATGCCCAAAATTTTTGCCAACATGCCTGCGGTGCGGCGATGAAAATATTTTCGGTGGTATTAACATCATAGTATTTTTTAATGTGTTTAATGCAGTATTATACTTTTATATAGACGTAGATATAGGATGTAATTCCTTTTTGTGAAAGCTTCGTTTTTCGTTGTTTTTCAATATAATATGTATTGTTTTAGTGACTCACAGCATCTACGGCATCCCGAGCACCATCAATTCAGCCAACTACGTCTATTTCTTGGCCTTACAGAAGACACTATCCCTCGGCCATCCGCAAGCCGTGGACATTTTCACTAGTACCTATTTTTAACTTATACTTGAGTATTATCTCTGGCATATTCTAGTGACTAGTGAGACTTGTGAGCCAAGCCCTACCCGTTCACGGTCGGCCCTGCAGTTTAGAGGGCCCCCCTAGCCTACTTAATTTCTTTACTGACGTTTTAGCGAGTTTTTACCTGTAGCGATGTCGCTTTGGTGTGTGTAATTTTTGTTGAAACTTTCACCCAAAAATAGTTTCGTCCTGACTTTGGCCCGTCATTAAAATTTTGCCTAAAAATATGCCATTTATCTATATTTGTGCACAGTTTTCGTTTTTTGTGTTGGACCTTGGTTTGTGACTGTAAATTGACAGATCCTGTAGTATCTATTGTCTGTAAGAGTGACACTATTTGGTCTGGCCACATATATAGTGTGACGACTTGTTTCAGGACAACTGCTTGAGCTTCACCGAGGCCAGGGCATGGAGATCCACTGGCGAGACTCAGTGCGGTGTCCCAGCGAAGAGGAGTACTGGCGGATGATTGTCAGAAGTGAGCTGCGTGTAGAGTGAAAACTGTGGCTACTCCGATTTGCTGCAAAGTGTTACATATCTATCCACTAATGTCCACTGTTCGCCATGTTAATGCTTACATTACTTGTCGTTTGACTGGCATATTAATTAAGCATACATCGAATGCATGGGTGTGAGGGGGGGTTTTCACCACCCCTCTAGAAGGCAGCTTCGCCCGCCACCAGACAGGTGCTTCACCCACCCTCCACCAGAATGTGTTTTGAAGGTGCTCACGACGGCAAAATCGGTGGCTTACGAAGTTAATATGGGCGGAAAAGTTGCTGCGCACCCCCCCTTCCCCCAACATTATTAAGTCCCTTCATGGGACGTGATGCATATATTCATTTATAGTGGTGCGGGGAAAAAAACCCTACGCGTTTTGCGGGGAAAAAAAACCCTAGTGCTTCCTGGCCGAACCTCACGACATAGGATCTTTTTCAGTATGCAGGTGGAAAGCGCATCCCAAACTGACTTACCACACCAATTTCTGTGCAGTTTTGAGGCCTGTAGCTTTTTTATAAAATTTCCAAATTTTGCATGTTGAAAAATTCCAAAGTGACAAAATTTTCCAAATTTTTGACTTGTCATAATTTTTCACAAAAACACTTTTGACCAACGCCGTTTGCATTTTTCAAGAGAGTTACCTTTCCTCTATACTTCTGAAGTTCGAAAACTGTGAAAAACGTTGTGGTTGACCTGTGACTGGTCAAAGTTTGTGCGGGAAAAAAAACCCTATTGCGGGAAAAAAACCCTATTTTGTTTGGCGGCATTTTTTTGCTAAACTCACCCATTGTTGCTACTGAAGTTAGTTCATCTGGGCTAACAACGTGCGTAGAGTTCATTAAAACAGTTTATTCGGCCGCAAAACGTCGTTTTTTGTCATTTTGGGCCATACCCCGACACCCCTTACGAAACCTGTTTTGGTGATGTTTCACTAAAATTTGGCATTTTTTGCAATATTTAGGTTTTAGCTGCTGCGTACCACTTAAGGTGGTAGTTCCAGAATCGCAGTTTTTTTACATGAGGCTATTTTCAAAGCTCTTTTTCAGAAGAACCAGTGAAGCAGGAATAAAATGGGTACAATTTTTCGAAACAAGACTCAAAAGTGTCTACTATCACGTTTTAATCACTGATAAAATCCCACGTTAAGACTAGCTACCCCATTGGCTTACAGTTCAGTAAGCCAACGCGGTAGCTAGTCTTAACAATGGTATTTTTTACCAAATAAAAAATGCTCTGGGTATTTTTTGGTGTAGTTTAAGAAAATCATAATCTCTTTACTCGTAATGTATAGATCGGTCAGAAAAACAGGTCACTGCGATTATGGAACTACCACCTTAAATCCAAGAATGATAGACGCGGGCGGTGTTTGTCGGCTGTTTCTAACGTAATAAGCGCAAAAATCTGTTTTTAATGCTTTTAAATACGGAAAAAATGCATATTTGGGCAGAAGTCATTTCTGCCAAAAAGGGTCGATTTTTGAAGATTTATTGTGAGTCACATGGGTGTCGGAGAAACGGTTTTTTTAGTCCATACTGCAGCCTAAGAGTTGTAGAACACGATGAAATTGTGTTTATACTCCCTGCTAATAGAACAACCAGAAAAAGTGATAGGGTTTTTTTCCCCGCATTAGGGTTTTTTTTTTCCCGCATAGGGTTTTTTTTCCGGAGGTTTCGAGACTCATTACTCAGAAATGTGAGTAGTTAGAATCCATTTTATTAGTGCAACAGTTAAGCGAAAGATGGCCGTTATAACAGCCGCGAGCATTAATGGATCCGATGTATGTGGAGCACAGGACGACCCGAAAAGTTGAAAATAGGGTTTTTTCCCGCACCACTATATTTTACTAAATCATCATCATAATTATCATACTGATGCTTGTGCATATTGCTGGCGGGACGTTTTCATAATTTCACCGGATAAGCAAACATACGCCTTTAATGAATAAATTATTGAATCATCATTCCTGTTTGTGTTTGAGAGACGGGTGGTCTGTTTGGGCTGGCTGTGGAGCTGATGCAACTGTTTTCCGACAACCACAATTCCTATCAGGATCTCTTGCACAATTTGGGCGCCTACTTCCAGATACGGGACGACTATGCCAATCTAGTCAGCAAAGAGGTGCTATACTTGTAGCCTTTGTATAATAGTATACAGTATATACGGGTTTTGATTTTGGTCCCTTGCGTTTAATAGTTGACTGTTTTGCTCAGAATAATATGCAGGAGAACGTGCAAACCTTCTGACGACCCTTGGCTTTTTTGGGCCTGCAAAATTTGATATATGACTGATCCTATAAAAAGTCAGATTGAGAAAATGAAGTTTTCCTTATTTTGTATATAATGGTTCTAAAAATTAGCTGATATTGCTATATTAACATTGTCAAAGCAACGTTTTTTGTTCTCCTTGTCTACCAGTATTCAACTTAGCCATGCACTAAAGTGCTGCGCAGAGCTGCGCCCTGATTGGCTGTTCATATCGCGATTGAAGTAGCAGTTGAACATTTTTAACGCTGTTTCGCGCTAAGGCACGAGTGTCTCACTTTTCTTCTTTTTTTATAATAATTTTTTAAGTATGAAGGTGGTATTTTTTCTAGTATACTGATATGAAGAGCTTTGCAGAGGATTTATCGGAAGGCAAATTCTCTTATCCAATCATTCACAGTATCAAAAGTCGAGCAGAAGATACTCAAGTTCTTAGTAAGTTTGCAAAAAAATAAAGGTTATTGTCCACTTTGTATTATCAATGGTGGAAAAGTACCAGGTATCAAAAATACCGTAGCGATAACAGCTGCTGTTTTTTCTCTCAGAGATTAGCTATTTGTGGCCATCCTTTAGTTTTGTGTATGATGGCACATTTTTGGCTGGGACGAAGAAATTGGAGTCAGAGCTCCGTTATCAATGGACGACAGCCTGTCTTTGTAACACTTTTTGTCTAAAAATACCAGCAGTATTTTACTCTGTTGCTTTGTTATGAGTAACAGAGGACTAACTTTTTCGACTTATTTTTCAGACATAATTCGTCAGCGTCCGCAGAGCGTGGAGGTGAAGCGATATTGCATTGAGCTGTTGGAGAAGCACGGGTCCTTCGCGCACACCAGAGAAACGCTCATCAGGCTAGAGCAAAGGTGGGACGAAGCCCCCCCTTAAATTTCGGGACAAGCCCCCCTCTAGACTCAGACACTGTGGGAGGATTTCACAAAGATGGTTTTGTAAAACAATGGTTTTACGACGTTTTCATAATTTACATAATTTCATTACGAAATATTGCCTGATTCGTTAAGAATTTTGAAAATTATCAGCAAAACAGAGACTTGCTGTGCTGCAGGTTTGAAATTTCAACTGAGCTAAAACCACGGTTTAAGAAAATCAATGAAATTCGTAACGGCAATATTTCGTAATGAAATTATATATCTTTGTGCTAATCATATGAAAACGCACGTAAAATTGTGGTTTTATAAAACCATCTTTGTGAAATTCACCCTTTATCAGTTCAGGTGTGGCTTGAAGCCGCTGTAATATTTTATCCTCATAGAGCCTAAACACCGCACCACTTCTTGTCTCCCTTTTGTTCTAAACCCCCATCATCACACTACTTCTTGTCTCATCCAGTCACCCCCCCCCCCCCGCTAAACCACCCCCATCAACAGTTAAAAGTAGTCCAGTGAATAATGATTGAGACCGTATGACAGGGGTGTCGCGGCTCCTATTTTTCCGACCCCCTCCTATTTTTTAACAATTTTCATAATTTTCGGTGTTTTGAGCTCCAGGTTTACTTTCGATGCCGCTCTAGTAAAAAAGTAGCATTGGTTTTGAACGAAATATGCTATGTGTCGTTTTTTGCGAAGTGCATTTTAACACATTTAAAAAAACCGAAAAGTCATTCCTCCCTCCCCGAAATTTTTTACGCCACTGACTGCCGCGATGGATATCCCGTGTTTTGACGGAAAAACAGCAGTTTACTGTTACCACAGTGCAATATTTCATTAAAAATTCCACAAAAAATTCCTATTTTTTTCCTTTTTTTGCTCAGAAATTCCTGTTTTTTTGTATTTTTCTCTGGGAAATTCCTATTTTATTTCCTATTTTTTCGTAAGTGGGCCGCAACACCGCTGGTATGAGTGCCAGTACTGTGGGTGAGGATGAGAAATGTTGTTTTAGGATCCTTGAGCAGATCGCGTCGTTCGGCGGCAACCCGTTCATGGAGCCGCTGATGGAAGACCTGGCCAGGATATATCGCCGCAGCCACCACGCCGCCGCCGGGGACGCAAACAGTCTCAACTGCGCCCCGCTATGACCCACGCTCTAGACCATAGGTGGAACCAGGTCATTAAATCCTGACCCGGTGACAGATTTTCAAAAAAGTGTTCATTGTCTGAAAAACTCTGTGTCGGACCGGGTCAGTATCGTTGACCCGGTGACCCGCTTTCATCTCTGCTGTATACCGTGCTGTAGATTCTGAGTCAAATGTAGAACATGATCATATAATCTTATATTATAATATAAATTGTGTTGAAATCTTTTTTACCGGTTCACCGGTACAGAAAAGTCTGGGGTGAAATTAATGTGTCTGATTGGTGTTAGCCCAGTCTCGCTTATCGTTGGTTCAGCCGGCAAATTTAGGACGAAATCACGCCACAAACTATTCTTACTAATGTTATACTTTAATAATGGCGTGACTATTTCATAATGTTGCCTGCGGAAGGGACATACAGCTGTAAGTATGAATCGACCGTAAAACCATGAAATGGCTGGACTGTTTGTTTGCGATGCTTTTAGTTTAGTAGTATCAAGAGTACATAATAGCGTCTCACTCTATATAAAGTGAGAAGCTATTATGTACTCTTGGTAGTATAGAATCACTTTTGACTATTGTTCAGACTGGATTTCTGCTCTGAAAGCATAACTGGACTTTCGCATTGTGTCTATCTATATGCTCTTGATGGAATATGTGCTTCGTTTCGTAAAATGTATATATACAATCTAATCAAGAGTAAATGATAGGCACAGTTTTCCACTTTTCCGATTATGCTTGCGGCGGCCGTCCATTGTTTTGTCGCAGGAGTGGGTCACGGGTTTTTTGTAATGCTTTCAGTTACTGTTAAACTGCTGGTTCAGGTATATAATACGGTATTGTTGCATTGATTCTAAAGCTTGTTTGTATGTTTTTAATCAGTCAGCCCGGTTTTCATTCGTCTGGTTATCTCAGGACTTCGCATTGTTGTGATAAAGAGAAAAGCATAATTTCGTGGCGACCCAGCAATTGCGAGACGTCCGCCCGGCCCGCCGAAAATTTCAGGCAGAAAACTTGTTAAAGAAGTCCGCACTGTTTAACTTTTTCAAACCATGTGTGAACCTGTCAATAAAATCAGAAATATCACCATCTAGTCTCCTATGGACAACTTTAGAATGTGTTTCTTGTGTTGTTAATACCTGAGTGAATAAAATGAAAATGAGTGTTTGAACAATTGATTTCTGCAAGACACAAATACTGGCGAATGGCGCATGCATTGTTATTGGTGTGCAGTTGTGTTTGTTTAACGCGCGGGTTTGCTTGTCTACTTGTAATTCCATTTATATTGCATTCATATTATCAGAACGGTGCATGCCTACTTTACTAAAGTTGACAAAACATAGCTGCACCACTTGAGAAAACGAAACACGTGATTTCTTTACGAAAAGAATAGATTTTGACTTTCAAGTAGTCGCAGAAGTCATGCCACTAAAATAAGTGGCGCAACTGTTTTTTGTCAGACTCAAGTCTTTTGTTTTGTGCTTTCTTCTCGCTAACGTAAATATGCAAATTGAAATTCCGTCATCATGAATGTTTCCTTTTAATGCGATTTTGGCGCCCCCAATTTCTATTTATTTATGAGATGCTCGCAGTCGTGTGTGGTGTGTCCGTTCAGCCATCAAAATTGCAACATTAACGCCTCTGGCGACCTTTTAGGTAGCTTCAAGTAAGCTATTGTTGACGTCGCTATTGCTAACATTATAAATAATGAAAGTTGGACACTGAAAACACAGGCGGTGTTATTTTAGAAGCTTCTTGATGGCTGTACCCACTACCCACTGTAAAGCTACATACATAAAGCAAACATACATGTATGAGGGGAGGGATGGGGGGGACCCCCCTCCCCAAAATCGAGGACCCGGGGGGGAGGGTCCGTAAAATTTGGGCAAAATTTTGAAAAAATGGCACTTTTTGGCGAAATTTTTAGAAAATTTTGCATAATTTAGGGTATTTTTGGTCGATCTGGGGGGAGGGTCCCCAAAATTTGGCGGGAGAGGCCTTCCCAAAATTTTGACCCCGTTACATGTATGAAAGCAAACAAATATCAAAATCTGATGAAGTCTGGAGATTTGTAAGTACTAAAGTGTGTAACCGTTCTAATTGTTTACCATGTACTAATTTTCTTTTTTGAATGGAATATTATGAATAAAAGCTTATTGTGAGGAGTTAGGGTGGGTGCTACTGTTCAAAGTCTTGCGGAATGAGCGTAGATAGTGTAGAACATTTCGAGAAAACTAGTCAGTAGTGGCCAGTGGGGTTATACGGAGTTCTGAACACGGATCCGGTGTTTTTATCTGGGACCCCCTGGAGTGCATATATCGTAGGCTGCAGGGTAATTCAGGCCCTATGCCATAGGGCCTAGGACATACGGTCATTTCCTTATAGACCGGGCCACAAGGGGACATCCGTGTGGCCTAGGTCTTAGTGTTGTCCACTTCTGGACCGGTCTGTAAGTGGACAAAGTTCGACTCCGGGTATTGTGACGTCCGCTTTAGACATGCACACACGTGCAACCAAACTGAGTACCGTATTTCCTCGAATAGAACCCCAGGGCTTTTATTTTTTCGTGAGAATTCAAATGGGGGTTCTATTCAAGGCAGGGGCTTTATTTTTTCGTGAAGAGTCAGATAGGGGCTTTATTTTTTCGCAAAGATTTAGATGGGGGTAGTGTTTGTGACCGGCCGGAAATTTCGGTCGGCCGGGCCGATAGTCGCCGGCTCCGGACGGCCGGTCGGCCGAAAAAAGCCGGCGCCGGTTGGCCGGCCGGTTAAAATCAGCCGGCCGGAGGGTCAAAATCGGCCGGCCGGCCAGCTTTGATTCAACCGACTGACAAAATTAGGCCGGCATAACAATGCTGCAGCTTAAGTGATGACAAAAGCCAAAAATTGGGCCGCTCCGACCGGCCGGCCGGCCGAACTTCTCCGTCGGCCGGCGGCTTACGCGGCCGGTCACAAACACTAGGTGAGGGCTTTATTCAAGGCAGGGGCTTTACATTTTGAAGTTTTGAAAAAGGGTTAAATGTTTGAGGAAAAGTTTTCGGATGGCCTAATTTTAATACAGTGCTGGTACAATGATAGTTTTAGCCTCTTTTGTAAGCAAATTGACAGTTTTCGTCACATGATCTTGTGACGTTTAACTTACGTCATTTTTGAGTTTTGAATTTAGATTATATATTTTCAGGAAGTGGCCTAGGCATTGGACATGATGTCATTAAAAAACGCTAAAAATTGTCTTTCCAATGACATTAATTTCATTTTTCTACGACAATTATAGCGAATGCTGTGGCCATTTTTGTGGTTAGCATTAGCGCTTGGTTTCGACATTTTGATGAAACAGATTATAAGTATCTCGTTTTCAGTATCAACGTGTAAACCTTGCTAATTGCAACAAACAATTAACTATATTTACGTTACGTTATATACATCTTTAGAGCCAGTAAACTACACGAAAATCGAATGCTAAACGTCATCCCCATATGCTACTAATTGATCAAGTTAGGTTAGAAATTTGATTGTCATAATAATTTTAGTGTCGAATTAGGTAGTTGGAAATTGTTTATCATAATATGTTATATTAATTAATATTAAAATTGAAATGATTGAAACAAATACATACATAGTTACTTAAAACTACCCTGCATGATATGAACACGGAGGGTTCAAAGTCTAATCAGAGTAAACCGACGAGACGCTAAATCAACTAACCGATCAATAAAGCTAAACTTCCACGCACATATATAGCTATATAGTACATACATACTGGCTCATTTTGACCAAAAGCCGTCGTAAACAAATATTTCCTGCAGGCTTATCCAGCGCTCGTGCATTGTACGTACGTACACTGGGGCTCTATTCGAGGACGTTTTGATCCGAACCCCTGGGGTTCTATTCGAGGACGTTTTGAATATAACCCCCGGGGGTTCAATTCAAGGTAGGGGCTCTATTATTTCGTGATCAGTCAGACGGGGGCTTTATTCAAGACAGGGGTTCTATTCAAGACAGGGGCTCCATTCGAGGAAATACGGTAATTGGAAGCAATGGTGGTGGTGACAGGGGTGACATTCTTTCTTTCTTTGCGGTTAATTGTTGAGCAGTCAAAGGAGACAGCGGATTAAGTTTGTTTGTCCTTTTGTGGCTGCGGCCATAAGAGGACAGACTAAGATTTATTAGATTTTAGCCGTATGGCCTAGGTCATGCGGTTGTCCCCTTGTGGCCTGGTCTGCAAGGAATTTACTCTATGGCCTAGGCCCTATGGCATAGGGCCTGAATTACATTACAGCCTACGACATATATTCCTAGTGTACTGTAGGTAGCTCCTCCTCCTCCACCCCGGCCGGCTGGCCACATTCGAGCGTTCGACCAAATTAGACCCGCAGAACACTGGTAGTCTTAGGGTCGATTCATACTTCAATAGGGCATACGGACAAACGGACATAGGGCACACGGACAAAGCAAGTTTTGTCCGTTTTTTCAATTCATACTTTTTAGGGCAAACGGACATTGGGACGTACGGACATACGGATGTACGGGCATACGGACAAAGGTGCGATTCATACTTTTGAGCCGTATGTCCGTTTGTCCGTATGCCCTACAGTTTCGGGCAGAGTTGAAGTTAAGCCGAAATAACACTCTGGATTTGGATGTTTTTTCTAAAATTGCTGCCCAGCTGACCGGCGGCTTACGCGGCCGGTCACCAACACTAGGACTCTGGGACTAAGCTCAAGCCTAGATCCAAACCTGAGCCTAAATTTGAGTATTTTTACAACCGCACACTCACATATGTGCATAGCCTAGCGAAGCGAGAAGGAAAGCCAAATTCCTCGAGCGGGACATCCAAACGTGCGCTAGGTCTCAGGTGTTTTTCTTGTCATACCTCCTCTTGATCTCAGGATCTTGAGCGGTCCAAAACCCGAAAATTCATTTCTAAGCCACGGTGCATCACAGGCGATAAAAAAGTTAGCATTTCAAAAATTTGTATGTTCAAGTCCTCAGGGCAAAGGGAGAATAACAGAAACAACATAAAACAACAAAAACAAGAAAAACATGAATAACATCTGTCATCGGTGTGCTGTGTTTAACGTGTGCTGACTGCTGAGCTGAGCCTGACACAACAAGCAGACGTTCCAGAAAACATTTATTGACATCGCATTGCATTGCAACATTATATGGTGTATATGTTATATGGTGTAATCAAGTTTGTCTGAATCGTCTTGAGATGATGTGCGGAGGGGGGCAGCTGTAGAGCGTGAGCAGGAGTGCCAGCATGCCCAGCAGGAAGGCGAAGGGGAACCAAAGGTTGAGGGGGAGGGGGAGGGGGTCGGTGGGGGGGTAGAGCTGGTTGAAGCGGTGGGCGGGGGAGGGCCAGCGGCAGACGGAGTGGGGGGCCGAGGGGCGCGGGGGGCAGAGGGTGCTGCTGTTGTCTGGCGCCAGCAGGGTGGCCAGGGCGGGCCCCGCAAACCGGTGGGGGCTCGCGAAGCTCACGTAGTACAGCCAGCTCATCGAACTCTCAGAGTAGTCACGCAGCGACCTACAAATATAACATGCACTCTTGTTTTTGGCCAGCGGGGTAGATGCTTGCATATTTACGACCAAAACCTGACCCTTACTTTACATCAACCAAAACTTGTGGCTTCGCTGACCAAAACTAGTCGGGTAATGGTCAGACAATCCGCTGCAAGCTCCGCTCACATTTTGACTAACCGTAGACGATTGCAGATTGACTACCGAACTCAAATCTGAGCAAAAAAACGGAACACCGACAGAAAGCAGGTGGCTTGATTTTTTGGCAGCTACAGACTACAGAGATGGAGCTCTTGATGAAAGAAATTAGTTTGCTGACACTAGAAAATTTTCCGGGGCGGCGTGCATCCGGATCTGGCCTGGGGCTCTCTACAGTGCCGGGCGGAACTCAGCTGAAATCTGATCTTTTCGTAATGAAAAATGAAATCAAGTGTTCTGCTTTGTCTCAATGTTCCACATTTTTTGGTCAGACTAGACTAACTTGAGCAGCCCCGAGGCGGTGACCAATTGCAATAGGGCGATGAAGACACTGAGCATGGCCGCACAGAAGCCGTCCCGGATCAGCAGCAGCAGGCCCAGACTCAGCAGGGTGCAATAGTGCAGCACACAACACAGCACCGCGCCCAGCACGCCGTAGTCTGCACCAGGGCCCAGCCACCCGCCCGCTCCACTGCCCACTGCGCAGCCCCTAAACCAAACCACACCACCTTCAGGTTACAGTAGGGAGCGCAAATTTTATCAGTCGTTCGGTACAAGAACAAGTAATAAAAACCTAAATTGTGGAAAACGACGACAAACGCTGAGAGGTATAAGTATAATATAAATTGTGGAACACGACGAAAAACGCTGAGAGGTATAAGTATATGCTGATTTTATACTTTCAAAATAAATTACAAATAATAATTTCAAGAAGAATTAAGTATAATATGCTGATTTTATACTTTCAAAATAAATTACAAATAATAATTTCAAGAAGAATAGGTATTTCACATCTCTTAAAATCTTGAATTCTTCAATATCACTCGACAATATGCAGTTCATAGTGTTCGGTTTGAAGTTAACGTGTGGAAATTTTGCTGACCAAAACAAAATGGCAGCAAATGCGAACGTAGCAGCAGCGTTGAGCGGGAATGTGGTCAGCATCTGGGCCAGGATGAAGGTGAAGCCGTTGTAGGAGCCATCCCAGGACTCCTGGAAATACTGCGTCCGGTGCACTCCGACTAAAACAACCCAGACCACTACCTTTAATATTGCGCAGTGCAGTAAGCCCAACAAAGCAGACACAGACAGACTCAAGCCGGCTTTATACCCTATAAACCGGCCTATAAAACAGTGTTCGTTAATTCGTTGATTGGTTTGAACGGACACAATATTACATACAGTCCTGAGTTTATGGTATTACCAGACTAAACTAGATGAATTAAGTCAACCCCTTAAATTTAGTCTCCTACATATGTACATTATTAGTAAGCTATGTACCTCCCACCGGACCGGACTAACATGTGACATGCCTGCTTAGCATTAGCTTGCATTAAGGTTGACAAACATGACAATGCTACAGATACGTAGATCTGAGGTAGTCCGGATTTGAGGAACGATAACTACATGCTAAACCTAATATACATAATATGACTTCACTAGTTCACTTCCTTCAATCGCCCTGAAATGGACTTCTTTAATCTACCGAATGAGTGGACACTCAGGCCCAGTTCCCACAAGGCAGAAATGAGAAATAAATAAGAAGACATAAGATGTGTATTTCAGTAACTATTAAAAAAGTTAGTCATTTGACAGTCAACTATGCATTCCATACTGATTGCCTGATTTTTGTCGAGCTGATCTCTAATTTGTTTGATTGTTTATTTGTTATTTCTGCCTAGTGGGAACCGGGCCATAGTGCCATGGCAGTACAGTGAGCAGAGGGCAAGGCAGCGCCAACTAGTGAGACAGCCAGCAGAACATTGCAGGCGAGCCCGGATCGGGTCTGTGGGGCGGTGGGGGTCGGGGGATTGGCCAGCTGGTGGTAGAACAGGAAGTAGAGCACGCCGAGCAGAGGCAGCAGCAGGAGGCGCCAGAGCAGTTGTCCGCTGCGCCACTCCACCACAAGGGTGCGTCTGAAATAGTGCAATAAAGTAATTTTGATGAAATTTAAGCGACTGGCCACAAATTGTCGAAATCAGTGCATTTTTGGCCAAACAAACACGAAGATTGCGTCAGACTGGGGAGAAGAAGCCCCGGGAGGAGGTCAAAAGTTAGTAGGCTAATTAAAAATAGATAGATTATTCAATAAAAAGATTTAATTTCGAATTTTCGAACTAAACGTTTTTCACACTATATTGGTCCTAAACCCGAAAATTGGTTTCCAGAAAACTGTCTAATAATCTCATAGGGCAAGGATAGTCACATACGTACATTCGAAACGAGACAAGCTTTACTAGGTAAATCGCAGCAGCTAAACTGTGGCAGGCATCTGACTTAGAATCTTTGCACATCAAACTTTTCGGCTAGATGTAGATGCGAGTAAACGAACATTGTGACAGTTAGAGTTAACTTGTTAATAAACTAACATAAAACACCACAAACGAACAACTTTTGCTTGTGTTGTCTCCGATTAAAAAACTATTGTTGCAAAACTTTACTTGATTAAAGCTGCCAGCTTTGACAGAAAGCCAGGTCGGCCAAGAGTGCAGAGGGAAAGAAAGGGATTTTGACTGTACATTTCTGTAACAACAAAAACAAACATTAGTCGATAATTAGGGTGCGTAATATCTCCGTTCAGCCGGCAAAATTACGAAATAATCAGGCCACCACTTTGTAGTGCATAAGATCAACTGTGGCGTCATTTTGTGTAATTGTCCTTTTAGCGGCTCAACGGAGTACGGACACCGGCTGTAAGTAATCGACCCTTATGGGGTAACATGATGTCGGTGCGAAGGTCGTTGGATGACTCCAAAACTGCTCACACAAGCGTTAATGACCGAATGAAGCTTAGGGACATCCTAAAAAATTGTAGTTGCATATCAATCCGGTGATACACGGAGTTGCTCGTAAGCGATTGGACAGCTGGCATATTTTTAGTGGGGAGGGGGGGCTGGGAGGGCGCCCCCCCCCATTTGGTCCGGAGCCCCTCCATTTTGGTCGCACCCCCCCCCCGTTTCAGACGGGGGCCCCCATAGCCCAAAATGTTTTCCGAAAGGACGTTTTAGCGAATTTTTAGCTGTAGCGATGTCGTGTTCGTCTTGTTTTTGAGTCCTTTTTGGCAAAATTTAGTATTAGCGTAGCTATAATAACGTGTGAAAACGTAACATTTAGCGTATACATAATAACAATTTTTTCCTGTAAAAATACTGTTTTATCGTGAAATTGGTGCGCCCCCCATTTTCGTTGACGCCCCCCCCCCATAAAATGTTGCCTAAAAATATGCCAGGGACAGGGGGGGGGGCGTCCCACGAGACAGGGGGAGTCAAAAACAGTCGGATTCTGTGGACAGTACGCCAGATGTGGACTAACCAGGCGGAGTGGCGAAGTATCGAGCATAAGGCTCCCCGTGCACTTTGAACAACTCGATCAACTTGATGGCTTGCTCTTGGCTCTCCTGGTAGCGCTCTGACGTTTCCCGGTCCACCGTCGCAAGGCACACTAAAATACACCATCTTTCAAAAGCACTGGCACAAATTATTAAGGTATATCGTAAATATCCATAACCCTATTCTGCTTGACTGTGAATGTCCAATTTTGACTAATTTTGATTTAAATGTTTCTGCGTGATGAAAAAAACGTATCGCACGCAAACTAATACTTTGAGCGCTTACTACTTAGTGTTGAAAACTGTCATTCCATAGTACAAAAACGCATTGCCGGTTGCGGCTGCGGAACACAATCTGACATAGCCAATCTCGATTTTTTAATGCTTTTTTATTCATTGGAAAATTTGTGAAACTCAAGTTTCGACTAAAATTTTTTGGAACACGACAATACACTGTCACCATTTTTTCAGTTTTAAACTTCAAAGTCAAGACCAGCTACTACTGCGTTGGCTTGCAATTTAGTAAGCCTAGTCCTGGCATTAATAAGCTAACTGCTAAACCATATTAAAAATGCTCAAGGCATTTTGTAATGTACATAGTTTAACAAAATTAAAGTCTCTTCACCCGTAGTTTATGAATCTGTTTCAAAAACTACTTTGGAATTATTTTCTTGATGTTTATTAAAATTCCTGTAAAAATGACACCACTCAACTGTAATAAACAGCGGGATTTTCACTTGCAGGGCAAGCGTAGCCAACGTTGCGGAAATACTGAGGCATCTGCTTCGTGTAACCTAAAACATTTAAAGCAGCCATATATTGAATACGTAAGCATGAGCAAACTACCTATATAACAGAAAATGTGTACCTTGCTCATTTCTGGGCTAGACAACGATATACCGGTACTTTCAGCTTCTCTGGGCGGTTTTCAAACATACGCATGTTTTAGAGTGTTTTTTCGATTTGAAGCGTCACCAAAATTTGACCTGAACGCCTGAGAGGAAAACTTAGTCACCGTCTTAGTCAACGTTGTGTGCTGTACAGTTCCGATTCAAGTCAACTCGTATGTAACTCTAGTGGCAGTTTGCGTGCAGCTAACTTTGCAGATGAGCAATTTTCAGTCTCGATCAGCAATCTTTGAGTGATCGACGCATTACTCCGCTTTACCAAAGGCCATTACACGGAACAGTATCACTGGTGATGCATAAAAGTGAGCCACGGCATCAGCATAACTGTGCTCTTGGTGTTGCTTGGTACCTGAGTACATGACTTCTCCAAAGAAGAGGATGGTGATGCGGTCCAGGAGCGGGTATATGTCTGAGCGGGGCACCATCATGCTCAGCAGACACATCCGGTTGTTGCGCTTCACATAGCCGCTCAGCTGACTGACCAGCTGGTAGCCGCTCAGGGGGTCCAGGCCCAGGCACGGCTCCTCCACCACCACCAACACTGAAGCCAATCTAATACTCTTCATAACACCAAGAGCACATACAGTAATAGAGTTACACTGTTATAGAAACAAGTGAGACATTCTCCTGCCTGCCCAGCGCGTATAGGTAATACAGCGTAGGGAGCTGTACACGACGGAAATGAAACGGAGGAAATTTTCGAGGGAATTTCCCCATTCCCCCGCCCCCTGGCTACGCCCCTGTCCTACATACGTTCATACATTTGCTGTACCGTGCAGCATATCGCAAATTATTGATTTGCTGTACTCACTGCATAGAGAGCAAATAAACAAGAAATGATAAAATATAACGTCAGAGACACTAACATGGGTCACGGACAAGATGAATGCATAACAGAAGGCGTCTCCGAATTGACTCCGGCAGGCGGCTGACGCGGACGGACTGCACATCCAGGAGATCGAAATCAGACATCAGAGATGAAACCTAAAGCAGACAGTTTATGAAGTGTTAGTGAGAATTAACTAATGCCTTTCGAACGCTTGTCAATAAGTTTTGGGCATGTACTGTTTGGATGTAATTACCGGATATAGTGACATAAGTATTAATAATGGCATACATCTCATTGTTATGCATGGATTAAAGTTTCCAGTAGGTACAGCGTACAGACGAATATATACCTAAATGTAAGTACCTAAATACCTAAATGTATCAAGAAAGAAAGCTGCAATCTTTCAGCGAGTATAGTAGGCACTAAATGTAGGTAATCAAGCTGCAAACTTTAAAAAGGCATTCGGCAGCTCCAGGCCTTGTAAACCTGTGGCTGCATCACGGAAACTCGTACGCGTTGATCTTTCTCCGTAGAGGACAGGGAGGCAGCTAGGGCCAGCGCTGCTTGGAACTGCAGGGTCTCCCGGACGGTTAGCTGGGGGTAGGTGGTCTGGACGAAGGAGACGAAGGCACAGGAGCTGTGGAACACTGGCCGGCTGAGCGCACGCTGGTTCAGCAGGACGCTGCCTCCCGTGGTGCCCTGGCATCTGCGAGCCACCACCTTCAGTAGAGTGCTCTTGCCGCTGCCTAGGCACAAAACACAGGCACGACCATAGACGACGGGTGACACTCAGTCACTATCGGGAACAAAGATGCTCGACGCAGGTATTACTGGTCGATACACACAATTACATACATATGTACCTATAGTCTTATTGTCTCACATCTATTGTACTGACCTACTTTTCGTACATTTTTCGGCAGAAGGAATATGGTTTCCTAATGCTGCCTTGTGCAGCATAGAACAGTTTTCGAGAATCCTGAATTTTCGTATAAGTGAAGGCTTAGGCTTAATTTGAATAGAGCTAGGAACAGGATTGGCATGGACTCGGATTCTATAAGTACATGGATATGCTATAGGCGACTCTTATGGACTTGTAGAGTGTTTCTACCCTTGGCGCCAGTGATGCCCATCAGTTCCCCGCCCTGGACCATCAGGTTGACGTCCTTGAGGAACTGGGCCGTGATGGGCGGGCTGAGCAGTTTGCTGTACCACTTGCGCCCAGACGTGAAGCTGCGGATGTACGACAGGCCCCCCACCTCCAGCACATAGCCCGCCTCACCAAGACCCCCCGCCAAGCCCTTCATCCAAACACTCGCTGCAAACACACCAACACCAAGAGTACATAATAGTGTCTCACTCTTTATAGAAGAAGAGTGAGACACTCTCCTTTCCGCCTGTGTTATAGCACAGGCAGATGCACTCGTCATTTCCAGCCCACATGTTGCCGTTTTATGCAACATGTGGGTAGCCAATCAGAAGCAACCTTTGCTTCTGATTGGCTGGAGGCCTGTGCACGTGCTCCAATTAGCACGCAGGCGGCCTCACGTGCTATTGCCTGAAATTTGTCAAAAACACATTTAACTTACCAGTTAACATCATATTCAGCACATGTACTAGCAATAATCGCTGAAAACGGTGATAAAAATGTCGGCAAAATATAACTTTGGGCAAACAAACAAATAAAACCCCAACCCGACCGATCATGGCAAAATGTAACAATGAAACGGCTGTAATGGCGGCCAGTGTGCTGATTGGAGCACGTGCACAGGCGTCCAGCCAATCAGCAGCGAAGGTCGCTTCTGATTGGCTACCCACATGTTGCATAAAATGGCAACATGTGGGCTGGAAATAACGAGCGCAGCTGCCTGCGCTATAACACAGGCAGAAAGGAGAGTGTCTAACTCTTCTTCTATAAAGAGTGAGACACTATTATGTACTCTTGCCAACACTATAAACTGTAAAGGCTCGATTCATACTTACAGCCGTTATCCGTTCAGCCGGCAAATTTACGAAATAATCACGTCACTAGCAGTGTATAAGATCAGATTGTGGCATGATTATTTCGTAATTTTGCAGGCTGAACGGACAAGCGGCTGTTAAATATGTCTCTAGTGCCAATGACTGGGCGACTGGCTACTGGCTACCCCACTGCAACACTTTAGTAATACCACCTTGCGTCACGCCGTCACGGCTTGTACCCACACACAAAGAAATACTTCCACAGAAGAAGAAAGACCTTAGTAGGAAATTGTATCTAACAAGACAAGATTCGCTTGAGGGTAACATTTGTGCCGTGACATCGAAAGAAGTGATTTGGAATTACATTTTTTAAAAATAATTTAAATTTCGCAAGCTTCTACAAATTTTTTCTATAATTGAAAATATTGGTTTTCTTCAATTTCGAGGACTTTGAGAGTTCACATGAATCATAGGGCGCCACAAGTAATGGGTTATATACCTGGCACTGGTTACGAGCTATAACGGGATTTATAATCGCACAAAAATAATTAAGCTATGGCACGCAGCTTAAACAATATATGTAATGCAAATTACATTGAACCATAAAAATACAATAGAAATCAGCAATTAGTAATGTACTGTATACATATAATAGATGGCAAGAGAGTAGGTAATATTATTGGTTATAACAATCAGTCTACTTGGATCATGGGGGTGATGTAAGGTTAGAGGACCAATGTGTATGAACTAAAAGAGAGTGCACTAGCAGTGGGAATGGCGGGAATGTATTGAGCAAACAAGTGGGTGGCCAATGCAGCAGCACGCGCAAACAATGCAATGCAATGGATTTGATCCAGTTCATACATCAAAACAACACAACCTTTGTAAAGCAGGTTTTCAAAGTTTTTTTAAAAAAATTCATTGATTCCAAAAAATGCTGTGATTGCCGAACACATGTTTTCAATATCGTTAACGTTATGTAGCAGGTGTTAAAAAGTTAAAGGAAAAGTAAGCATTTCGTTTAAAGTTGAAAAAGAGATGCTCAAGTTCTTTAAAGTTAAACTTTCTTGTCAAGTCTTAACCCACCAGTTTGAGGATTCCCATAGAAGTGGTTGGGTCGAAGCATCAAGTGCTGACGCGTCACAGTCAATGTGATGTCCGGCTACGGTTGTTTCAATTACCAAATTATTTTCAATTTCAATACCATTATCGATTTTTGGGCAAATTAACTTCAATATCAATTATTAATAATTGATATGGAAATGCAAACTGAATTTAATAACTGAAGAGTACATATGTAATAGGACTACTATGTCCTACTAGCCTATTATGTACTCTTGCTGAAACCAATAATTGAAACAACCCTAGTCCGGACGCAGTTCAGTAAAAAACAGGAGTGACTAGACACAACACTGTCCCTCACTTAGCCAGCCCTCATTTCAGTGCACTGATTCAAGTGAAATGTTACAATTTTCATTTCAAACTTTTCTGCGCATTGTCGCGCGGTGTAATGAAAGGGGCTGAACTCAATTTTCACAACAGAATTTGACTCCATTCTCAACACGTTTGTGTGAATAACATTAAAAAGTCAAGTCTTAGTTCACAAGTTGTGTTGACTACTGAGGAGCTAGCAAGTCGGTGAAAACACTGCTCACGCTCTTATTCGTGCAATCTTAGTATTGTACGTAAATGTCTAGAGAGGGGGACAAAGTCTAATAAAAGCTACATCTGAAGTAAATTAGCTAAACAAATTTATCATGTTGATAACCTGTAAAGACATAACTTTGTGGCGACAGTTTAAGCGCACAAAGAAACTGCCAAATGTGCCGTTTAATTATTCAATAAATAAATTTAGGTTATCAGATGAAACAAAGTAAAACCCAATGCAAAATCTGGACAAAAGCAGGTAAAAACAGCATTTTTTAAAGAACTTAACAAAAGGCTGGGTATTTCCAGCGTAACAAGACTGTAGTAGCTTAATGGATACGACGTCTAACAGTGTTATCGAAACAGTGCTTGCTGAAATCCCTACCAACCCAGTAACCCACACTGCAGTCTAGATATGAATTATTTTTTAAAAGTGTATTTTGCGATTTAAAAAATGTATGTATCATCACAAGCAACTTATAGCACTGATTATTGTGCTAAAATTGATTGATAAACATTTGTGAAACCCACGTGCGACTGTAGACTGCATGCCTGCACAAGCGTAGGTACTGTGCTGCGGCTCCGCATTAACATGCGTATAAATCAGTCCCAATAGTCTATATGTACTTTAAATCGAACTCCTAGGTCTACTTATTACTGTCGAGACATCAACATCACACTGAAAATTTTTATGAGTGATTCGTATAGCAAGTGACTTTCACGCACAAGAGCGAATTTTCAAGTGCATTTCAAAGCCCTCGAATTAGCTGGAAAATCGCAAAGGCGCGAATGAGAGACACTTGTTCATGAGAGATTGTGACTTTTCAATTATTGTGCACACTCACACTCAAAACCGCTTTTCCTTTCTTGATCGAGGAGAGATGGTAGATAATACGTACACAATATACACGACGTGTACAAGATGTCTCAGCGACACGACGGTTGATTTAGCTACGAAACGGAATTTTCAGGGTCACTTGCAAAATGCATGCCGTTTTCCTTTCAATTTATTTTCTTTTTTTTCATTTATTCTCCCAGAAAGGCTGCGGTCCAAATGAGACTAAAGCCAGGCTCATTCTTGTCCTGACGGATACAGGGACAGGGACAAGGATAAATTTTGATCAGCTGCTGTGAAGAATTAACACAGGCGTTTCAGCTAACTTTTTGCATACGATCTGCAACTGACCCCAACTTTATCCATGTGAAACAGTGGCTTATTTGACCAGGCAGTTTTCTTGGAATCGCTTGAGGATAAAACAATAGAGACAAGCATAAGGACAAGTATGAACCGGGCTTAAGAGAGCTGTCCACTGTCCACTTGCTTCCCCCCCGGCTAGTTGCCTCCAGTTCTTATATACAGATGCACATACGAAGGTTATTCTCCAATGCACCTGCACACAGCACAGTAAACAGATCATTTGGCACGGTGATTCAACAATATTTCATTCAATAGACTTGAGTGAAAAACATGAGAAAAGACACTAATACAAGCGAGACAGTAAAACCTCGTCAAGGTTGAACACAAGACTGCACAATTGCGTGGAATTGCAGTTTGCAGTGTGCAGCAAGTGCGGAGTGACAACAGTCAGCTGAGTGAGACAAATTCATGCGCTGAGAAGGACCAGTTTTGCAGGGTTAGTTCTGTCTGCTGCAGTCAAACACACAACTGTACGCCACCACACACGCACACACACCAAGGCTGAATCCACCAGACGTAGAACATATGTAGAACATACCAAGAGTACATTATGGGAGAGTATGACAACTGACAATTATTGGCACGATTTCTACTGCAGCTGAGCATGCGCTACCACCAGCTACATACCAAAACGCAGGGGTTGGATGTTGGAAAGTGACCTCGACACTTCAAAAATACGCAAAAAAGTCTTCTAAAGTTCAGTTTCTTGGGTTTTTCAATTTTAAAAACAACACAAACCCGAAATTGCTCAAAGAAGAGTCTCTGCACCTGCGAAGATTAAAAAAATATGCATTATTGCATTATTCAATGTTTCGATTTGAATTTTTACAGTTTTGAGACTTCTTCGACATCTTCATTTACTAAGTCCGGAGCAGGGTTTTCTTTTTCAAAATCGGCACTGTGTAAATGTTGTGTAAATTAAGAATTTGCTGTGTAAATTAAGGGTATGTTGTGTAAATTTTTGAAAGTGTGTATTTGGAGGTAAAAAAATTATTTTTTGCACTTAAAAAAACATATTTTGACTTTGCGACTTATATACGAAACTACGAAAATAAAAATTATGAATGATGAGAATAGAGTATATACGCTGTGCACCCTAGTGCCGACTGTACCCGAAAAACGCCTTATACGCAGTTTTACACACATCTGTTTCATCAGCCAGATCCTACACATTTTTAAATTCCGGGTTTCAAACCGGCCGTGCAGCTTTGAAAGTACTTTGAAGTATCACATACATGTAACAGCACCAAATTTTTGGGTATATACCCCTCCCCTGGTGGGGGAGCCCCCTCCCCTGAATCACCCAACCCTCCTCTCTCAAGACTGACGCAATTTTTACATTTTTTAGATAAATGTTAGGGAAAAATCGCTTAAATTTAATAAAAAATGGCCAATTTTTAAGTGCCAGTCTTAAGAAGCCCGCAGAAACTGGAGATTTTTTGTTTTTGAGTCAAAAAAAGGCTTATTTTCTTTATTACAAAGCGGTCACAGGCCGCAGTCGCCACTTGGCGATTTGTTGTAATTTTGACTACCAAAATAGGCATTTTTATCAACTTTTGCGCGGGAATAGGGCTGTGTAAATCAGTGTGTATTTTTATTTTTTGTTGTGTAAATTAAGCGGCCGATGTGTAAATACACCCTATTTTACACAAAAAAACCTTGGTCCGGAGGTAAAGAGAAGTACGAAGTATCCAAAAATGAAATTTGGTTCAACAAGCACGAACTATGGCTTAGGGGTGTGACGGGGAAGACCCCATACGCCATAGAATAATGAAATATCCTCTTCATAATATACTTTGCCGTCATTTTTATTTTGCGGCTGCTTTGGTCCCAATGGCTTTCTCTGATTTCCACTCTTGCGCTTTTGTCTCGCATGTATAATATGTTCCAATTGACTGCAGCCTTGATGCCAACCCTATTATTAGCTATTAGCACTACTTACCCAGCAGTATTTCCGTTTTCAGGCCCCTTGTGTTTTTGCCGCACATACACATAGTACGCCGCGGCCGCAATGCCGACCACCAAGACCACTGCCGAGATGATCAAGCCCACCTGCCAGCACTTCAGGCCACTCCACTCCTTTTCCCGAGTAGTCTCGAGTCTGTTCGGGCATTGGTGTTGTCGACTGGACTAGATCAACCAAGCAACACAACTGGCAGCATCAGCAGGGTAGCTCTGGCCAATGTGAATTTGTGATTTCGTTGCTATTTGCAAAGCCTAAGCACCAAAAATGCAGTGATTGTTGGCCGATTGTTTACCCACGTGCCATTCATCAAGACATGAAATCTATTTCGCCATTCGCCCGGATTATAGCACCAGTTTCCAAAGGGTACACTTTGATTTTGTTCACGCTCACAAATGCTACAACCACCAAAAGCCCATGGAATTTGGCTTCCGCTAGATCACACCAGTATCCTTGGAATGTGTCGAAGCAACACTGTCTGGCGACATACAACTTGTGGTTCCTGTGATACCATGGCTAGCACGAATACAGTGAATGATGACCCCGAGCTGTTGTGATTACAGGAGAATATTTCCGGCAGTCTGTATTTCCGGCCAACATCATCAGCGACTTGAGGGCAAATATATTCATCTGTATTGGAGCCAGTGCGAGGTCAAGAAGTACAACATCTCCATCGCACACCCCAGAACAATCCAACTGCTCAGCTGCAACTGTTACCATCAGACTAACACAACCCATACATTTAATTTTATTATTGAGAAACCAATTCCAACAGAAGCAATGTTCAATCATTTTGCTGCATGGATTAGTTTCTAGTTTCGTTTCAACTGGGATGGCAGTTGAAATAGTGTCATACTCTTCCCATTATGTACTCTTGGCACTAACAATCAATCATCATCGTTCGATGTCTGCAGTTGACCATCCTCAGAGGTTAACTGTGCCTGCGGGCGAATCTCGTGAATAAGCCGTTGGTTGTCGGGACACTGGTGGCAGAGATTGCGAATGGCCAGGACGGCCCACTCGGTGAGGAACGGGTTGACGGGGTGCCGGCGGGTGCAGTCGAGCAGGAGGGGGATCCCGCCCAGCTCCCGCACCGCCCTCTGGCCCTCCCCGTTCCCGCACACCAGATTGCCCACCAGCCGAACCACGTCCTGGCGAAGGCCGTACTCTTCCCTGGCCCCCTCTGAGTCACTCTGAAACGATGGTGACAAACTTAAAACTACCAAGGCTAAGGCAATTTCATTATTCTAGCAGAAATAGGTATAACATGTAACGGGGTCAAACTCTGAGGGGCGGTCTCTCTGGCCATAATTTGGAGAAATGATTGTCAAACAAGTGCCATTTGTAGTACCAGCCGATTTTATAAAGAAGATCCACTAATCTACTCTACTATCCTCTAACATGTATGCAATTTCTTCAATCAATGGGCAACAGCATTTACTTTCGTCCGCACCCCCACTTTGATACGGTTCGCCGGCGTCACCCTTTGAACTTGTCTAAAAGCCAGTCTAGAATCTGTCTCATAGATTTTTTTACACACACAAAATGTAGAACTATGGCCAGAACACCCATTTCTAGTTGTAATCACAATTTTCCACCCCTCCATTACCTGCAAGATGTGTTTAAGAGTATTAATGGCATGGTCCAGAAGCGGGTGGGTCCGTGGGTGAAGGGCTTGGGGGGCGTGGGGGGTGCCGGACACACTGCCCAGAATGCGATAGAGCAGGCACAGCTCGGGGGTCAGGGGGGCGGGGCTCAAGCTCAGGAGGTAGTCGGCAAGGCCAGTCACGTTCGCACAGCACAAGTCGCTAAATGAAGTAATCTCAAAGTACTGCAAATACATACATAAATACTACAAACATATATAAAATACAATGCAAAATATGTTAGTATGTACATACACAGAGCCACTTTCATTAGCGGAATAAACAGACTGTAGTTGTTTGGGTCTGAAATTTATGAATGTCTTTAACTGAATGGAAACTACTCAGCTGCTTACTCTTAGTCTGAATAAACTAAACTATCGAGGGTATAATAATCTAACATGTTGTTCGGCCTTTGCGGGAATGGTATACGCAAAACCGTGAGGGATTGTGGATACACTTGCATTCCTAGAAAACGTCTCCCATACATAACACTTGGATCGAAATTGTGCAAAACACTGCTACATACAGGGTTACATGTATATAGGTCCATAAACGAGACTGTTTGTGTGAGCGTCTGTGTCAGATCGTCTACGTATTTAGTCAGCGACAGGCAGCAGTTCACATTAAACCAAAGTTACAGCGAAACCTGTTGCAACAATGTTTCCTAAGCCCACCTATTGCTGTCGGCCTGAGTAGCCAGGAGGGCGAGTCGGTTCTGGGGGGCCATGGCGGCAAGGGCCTCTCTGTCCAGCATCCCCGGGTACCCCCCACACCGCTCCACAATCAGGGGACACCACTCACTCTCGGCACAGCCAGCCGCCACCAACTCTAAACAAAACTAAAGCCCGGTTCGTACTCGTCCTTATGCTAGTGCTAGCGTTTTGTCCTAAAGCACTTTCAAGAGAACTGCGTGGTCACATGTAACAATTTTCGCATGCACAATGCTGAAGTCAAAACCACTGCTTATGCAAGAAAACGTAGCCAATACCAATCAGTAAAACTTTTACAGCAATGTATCAGAATCTGTTCTTGTCTCTGCCCCTGTGCCCTTACGTACACGTGTCCTTGTCATTGTCCCTGCCCCTGTACCCTTACGTACACGTGTCCTTGTCATTGTCCCTGCCCCTGTGCCCTTATGTACACGTGTCCTTGTGTATGAATTATGGACAAGTATTAACCGGGCTTAAAAGGATTCAACAAGCACGCTTGACATGTGCTGCATAGTCACGGTGCTTTAGTCACAAGAAAGCTTCCAGAGCTTTCTGCCGCTGCTTTTGCCCTTCGTCCGACAAGTAACCTTACCAATGAGCTTTCGATGCTGCGCCACGGCCCTGCCGACCTGGTCATCCCCCCGGACGCACTGGTACAGCACCATGGACCCGTAGCGACGCAGCACGCCATCACTGTCGCCCAGCACAGCACACCATCTAAACAAATATATAGCAAACACTAGCAAAGCCTCAACAAATATATTATATAAACTCGAAAACTTCCACAAATCTTTCCTCCTAACCTTGAGGACGTCCTACAACGTCACAACTGTACGTACAATGCAACCTTTGGACGATGTCACAGAAGAGCAGCCCAACAAAATGACCTATCTACATACTTGCGACGTTACATTATTAAGGCAATTCATCACTCATCTTAGTCTGAAAAATAACCGATACAATTGCGTACAACTAAAGTATAGTTTCACCGAGCTCATAATCTCAAAACTGTTATGTATGATGGAAAGTGAAAAATTGTCAAATTTCGTAATTTTTATCATACTAAGACCATTGTTCCACATTCAGTAGAGAAATGAATCGCTTAGATGGCAAAATTTGTGATCTTGTGCCTTGATATGACTACTTGGGAAATGGTAAGGTAGTGATGACCGATATTGCGGAAGGGGGGGGGGGGTCACGTACTGGGAGTGTAGTTTGTGGAAGAGGGTGCCAGGAGAGAGGCAGTGCAGGGAGACGGCGTTGCCCAGAAACTGCAGCACCACGCGACACGACAGCACGCTCTCAGACCTCAGGCTGCTAAAACAGCACCACAAACATCCGTCACCCAGATCACCAGTTCAGATCCGTTTCCAGTTTTCAGACCCAAAAATCCTCGACTCTATAATTCTTCAGAAAAAACACAGATGTAAACGGGAAAGGTCTGGCGGGGGGCGGGGCAAGACCCCACCCAGATTTGAAATTCTAGGACAAGCCCCCCCCCCTCGGATTCGACCCATCGGGACAAGTCCCTCTTAAATCTCAAACAATCCGGCAGAACCCCGCCCCAGACCCCGTGTACATGTATGCCAACAAATAACCAATATTCGCAATGTCCCTGGGCTCTCAAAGCTGAGCCTGACCCTGCTAAACTGCCGCGTCAACTGGAAGAACGTCGCACCTTAGAATCGAGCAACTCTGTTGGATCCATGGTTCCGTTGCCATGGCAACCGTCTGGCGTGCTCCCTCGTCCTTCACTATGGCGTTCCTGGCGCACCGAAAGGCCGACAGCAGCCCATCGACGTCCCCAGACCCGCTCCAGCCCACAATCTGCTCCCTGGCCCAAGCCATGTCCACAACCTTAACAACAAACACAACTTGCCTGATGGCGCATTTTTGGGACATTTTTGCCAGAAGGCAAATGCAACAATCATGAGACTTAACCATACATGGGCGTGGGGAGATTTCACCCCCCCCCCTAGAAAGCTGCTTCAGCCCTCAGACAGGTGCTTCTCCCCCCCCCCCAGAATGTTAATGTTTTGAAGGTGCTCACACAGCGTCCAAATCGGCGGCTCTCACGAATAGAAAATGGGCGGAAAAGTTGCTCGAAGCCCCACCCACCCAGAATTGACACTGGCTAGCTGCCCACGTATGTACATGGGTCAAACGATGCAAAGTTCCTCATGGTTTGTCTACATTTTTCGCTGAGGTAACCTCTCCAAGTGTGTTTGAAGTGCACTGCATAAAAAGCATGTAGCAGGTGTGCAGTGATTACGCTGAAATATGGGTGGCAATTTGTTGGGCAGACAGGCAGGCTTGTGTGGGGCCAGGCCGTCTTGCGTCCTAATCCAATTCCCGCACACCATTATGTCCCCACACTCAGCCCATCTCAGTCTATATCACCACATGTCTCATTGTCTCACACCACTGCTCAGTCTTATCACCACACCTGTGTCAAGAAAACGAGGGAAGATTCGAACCACCCATCTCTGAATCTGCAGACCAGCGCTCTACCGTTGAGCTACTGGGCCAATGATGAGCTGTCTTTAATCTCTTTAGTACCTATCGGGCCTATAAACTTTCAAACCTGTATACGGTCTCAAGCAAAAAGCAAGTATTCAATATATGCTCAGTGAATCAAACGGATTAAATTAAATTATGGTTGCTTAACTTTATGCCGAAAATGA
Organism: Trissonchulus sp. WLG1_4; assembly: GCA_030248245.1. Taxonomy (NCBI): domain Eukaryota; kingdom Metazoa; phylum Nematoda; class Enoplea; order Enoplida; family Ironidae; genus Trissonchulus; species Trissonchulus sp. WLG1_4. The sequence continues at coordinate 30,693 of JASANF010017882.1, forward strand.
GGCAGAAGAACAGAATTTGACGCACGCACAAGCCATAGGTTACACAAACAACGTTTCTCCTTCAACGACAATTTGGTGTAAATGAGAGTTATAGTCAGGGGGGGGGGAATAAAAACACGCATAGGGAACTAAGCTCATAACATCAGATAGGTTTAATGTTGAGCAATGGTGCCTACATCAGCATGTAGCTTGTGGCAAGAGCTATCGATTGGTGTAGTAAAACCGAATATACCTCATGCGCATATTGTGCCAAACCGGTTTCCAACCGTGTTTTTTTTACCCCGCATGTGGGCAAAAAAAACACGGCTGCGGCGGAAAAAAACACGGGTCATTTTTTGCGAGCACTTCGCTTTTCTAATGTTTTTCTAGTTTAAATCTTGTTTTTTATAACTTTTAAGCTTTTTAAACTGCTCTAAACTTTCAAGATCACAACTGGCATCAAGTTATATCCGACCTGATTCTACTGCACCTGCACGGTGTAACTCCATATTTTAGCACTGTCAATGGACCTGGTAAAAAATATGGCGCAGAAAAATCATTCTACATCACTAAAAAACATTTCTGACACAAAATGAGTGTGATTTATGCGTCTTAAAAAATTGACCTAAAATACGTGTTAAACATAGGGACCCGTCATCAGGGGCCATATCAACACAATACAATCAGTCCAAGGGCCAATTTTTTATGTGGAATTATGAGGTCACAGAAGTACTTCATACAGCAAGTTTGGGCCTGCTACCCATCTTCTCAGTACCTGCTTGTGATAAATAAAACCAATTTGAAGTGTGTTTTTTTTACCCGTTTTGGGTTGAAATTATGGGGGTAAAAAAAACACACCCAAAATACATTATTATTAGAAAGGTAGCGGAAAGCAAGGTATGCCAAAAGAAAGACCACATAATATAATGCTACTATGCACAACATGCTACAGCTTCATGCTACAACCTTAGCAACTTATTAAAACCCTTACGTTTTTGACCATTTTTTGGGTGTCAACTTTGAGCTTGTGGGTCTGCCATACATTCTGAACTTCAGTAATGACTAATGCAATAGAATTACAGCATATGACGTACTCTTTCTATTGCAGTATGTTACAGCTCTGTAACCCTTGTGTTCGCTGAGTAATGAGCCGTGTTTTTTTTACCCCTCTTTTACTCCGTGTTTTTTTTACCCCCCCCTGACTATAATGACAAACAAAATATGTCAATCAAATGGCGTTTGACCTTCATATGTCAAAACTGGTCCACTGTTTAAAATGAAATGGGGGACGCATATATACCCCACACCCCTGCATGCTTCGCCCACTTTTACCAAACACGGTTGTGCAGCCAGTAACCACTCTTCACTTTTAGAAACAATCCCATATATAATCTATCTGCATAAATTTTGATGTCTACGCATAATATTAGGCAGGCTCAGCTCAGTTCAACCAGCTTTTATTTTTTTCTCTGTTCCGGCACCAAGCATTCACCGGCCATCCCAATTTTTGCAGCAGAGTTTGTAGGAATATCTACAAGATACCTATACAATATTCTAGACTGCAATGCGCACCAACCTTTGCATTGTTTCATTATCACAATTTCTATAAAATAAGAAGTCCATCCCCAATATATACCTTCCCCTGATTCAAGTTGCTCAAGTTCACCATGCTTTACGAAATATCACGCATACATGGGCGTGGGGGGAGGCGAATTTGACCATCCCCCAGGATGTGGTTAAGGTAGTTCGGTAGCTCACAAAGCAAAAATAGTGGCTGACGAAGGTAAAACAAGGAAAAAAAGTTGCTCCGCACCACCCCCCCCCCCGGGTGGCTCACCCCGCCAACAATTTGCGACCTGCCCAGTGCCCACGTATGGTACATGTCAATATGTCATATTTACAACGCCCCCTGATTTGAGTCCCGCCACAACAGACAGTGAGTGGTGTTTTGGAGAGTTTTGGAAAGTCTGCTAAAAGGCTAATTTGTCAGGGAAGCCAGACGGGATTACGCCATCAGGATCTCATTGTCTACTAAACACTCTCTAACCAGACACTATCATTTATGAATTTATTTCCCCCCAAAATTTAAATCCCAACTTAAATAGGCTTCAGTCTGTGGCATGGCTCTGCTCTTTCTGGACTGTTTTTTCCAGGAATTCATTCTGATTAACTCATGCAAACAATTTAGACTGATTAATAATTTATAATCCTCGGTTAATAAATATTACAATCACAAGACATATTGCTAGCACGGTCTCCAGAGATATTTGTTTGATTACAACTGAGCCCTATCGCAAGCTGTGGCATATTCACTCGGAACATACCTCTTGATAATTCCACTACAAACTTCCAGCGATCTCTACTAACTAAAACGCATAATGCTACCGAGCTTTGTATCACTGTTCCTATCCAGTTAAAAATATAAATATATACTAAAAACACACAAATATACATCTTAACTACCTATAGGGTTTTCCTATAATTTGCTATAACGCAAATTCTGCAGCTCTTTGGCAATGTTAATCAAGCTAAGACGATGCATGTTCAGGAGATGTAGGTACCTACATGAAGGGTGAAATTCACATTATCTAAAAAATTCCTCCTCCCAGACCTTCCCAAAACGTTCCTTATCCTGTTTAGGGGGTGGGTTACCGTCCCCCATAGACGACCCTGATACATGTACGAGAGGGGTGTTGATTGGTGCCAGTTGCCTTTTGCTCTATGTGATTTATGACTGTGACCAAAAAACCAGAAGTCGGAGGTTGCTTGACAGGAAAAGCACACGAAACGGTGGAACCCTGCCTCCGCTGGGGGTGTTGCTCCCGGACCTGCCCAACCATCCGAGATTGTGATGGGAGATGAATCCCATATATACCTCCTACCACAATACTAGTTACTATACCATAAGATATGTGGTAGGAGGCATGGTATACTATAGTATATATATATATATATAAGTCTAGGTATGTGACTCAAAAAACCTACGTGGGCAGGTAGCCACTGGGGGGGGAGCCATTTAGCTGCCTTCAGTTCCTTTTAAACATTCTAAAGAGGGGGTGAAGCGCCTGTCTGCGGAAGAAGAGGGGGGTCCTTCCGAAAAGCCCCGCTAAGCCCCCCGCCCCCACGCCGACGTATGTTCACAAAGGAAATAGCCTAATGTGTTCTGGCATTATGAGTTAGCCCACTACAGAAGTCGCTAGGTGGTCCCCTGCCATCGTGGCCAAACATAACCCCAGCTGTAATCAGGCCAATTCGTCAACTTTTCAACAACATTTAATATCAAGTCAATAATTTCTCAAAAATGTCCTAAAAACCATTCCAGCGGCGGCGGTTGGAAAGTTTTAAAGTCTCATTTATTACTAGCAATTTCGAAAAACCATTTTATAACCAGCAGGCTGAGCTATATAGTTGACGTAGCCAGGGTTATGCCTTGCGTGCCTGTTGTAGTGGCGTCACCGCCAATTCCCGCTAGAATCAGGGGGTGCCTTGGACCGTACACCCTCCCCCATAGGGTCCGTGTGGTTAACCTAAGCTCCGCTCAGTATATCCCCTTTCAGGAAGATTAGTTTCCTAAAATAAATTTATGAAAACATCCACAGTCCCCAATATATCCAGGCTTGCAAAGTAGCTAAAGCAATCACAACGCATATTCAAAAGTGCGTATTAATTGCTGAAATAAATGGACACCTCCTTCAAAAATTTTATGGAATACAAATATATGATGAATGTATGGCTGGTTAGCTCAGATTGGCGTTTTCAGCAAAATATATGTTTCAATTTACAAATTAGAAGTATCCAAACTACATGCTGTTTTTCACATACATTTTGTGATGCAGTTATTACAAGTAACATAAGTATCTGTTATCAAGAGTTCATAATAAGAAGAGTATGACACTCTTCTGGATCCCAGCTTGGCCGCCGCGGACATGCTGCGACCATTCTCTCCCTAAAAAGGCCACAACTGTGGGGGGGGGTACCCCCCTACGCGAATGAAGGCATAGCCCTCAAATGTGGGGGGGGGGGACCCCCCCCACGAATCAGACCATAGGTCTCAAACGTGGGGGGGACCCCCCCCCCACAAATGAGGGTATACCCTCAAATGTGGGGGGGGGACCCCCCCACGTTTGGTGCAACCTAAAAAATGCCCCGGAGACGCCCCGCCGCCACTTTTTGAGGTAAAATTTTGTTCCTAGGGGTATTTTGAGGTGCTGAACTCGAATCTGGGGCTCATTTTTGTCACCGCGGACCCAGTCGACCCCCACAGGCTACAGTACCAACTTGGGGTCATTTTTTCAAAAATTGAAATTTTTCATGTTTAAGTGTTATTTTGGCCCCTGAACACGAATCCGGAGTCCACTTCCGTCTAGGATCCTGTTGGACTCAAATATGTCAGGCGGCTCTTTTTTCCATACTACCAAGAGTACATAATAGCGTCTCACTCTATATAGAAGAAGAGTGAGACACTCTCCAGCCTGCCTGTGTTCTAGCACAGGCAGATGCGCTGGTCGTTTTCAGTCTACATGTTGACATTCTATGCAACATGTGACTGGCCAATCAGAAGCGAGCTTCTATTCTCTGATTGGCAGACGCCTGTGCACGTGCTCCAATCATAAAACGGGATAGGGATACAGGTTCATAACTAATTATTTATTCATAGTCTCCTTGTAAAAACATTAAAAAAGGTTTGCAAATACCTTTAGGGATATTTTGGCAAACTTTCAGCGAAATTGATTGAGAAACTTTGAAGAAATTCAGAAAAGTTTATATCTCAAAAGTTTCTCAATCAATTTCGCTGAAAGTTTGCCAAAATATCCCTAGATGTATTTACAAACCTTTTTTAATGGTTTTGCAAGCAGACTATGAATAAATAATGAGTTATTAAGCTTTTATCTCTATCTTAATGCTTATCAACGCATCAGCGATTATATACTAAAGTGTGTTACGCAGGGAATCAACGCGCTGATTGGCCAGTCACATGTTGCATAGAATGTCAACATGTAGCCTGAAAACGACCAGCGCATCTGCCTGTGCTAGATCACAGGCAGGCTAGAGAGTGTCTCACTCTTCTTCTATATAGAGTGAGAAGCTATTATGTACTCTTGATACTACTATTCGTTACACCCTCGAGGTAGCAGATATTTACGAGGCTTTGGTACAGATATGTATGCATGCAGGTACGTAGAATTCTTACGGTAGAAAATTTTTTAACAGTTTTTTGGTGAAAAGCGCATTCTAAGGGATTTTTGTGTTTCTGAATATTCTGATCCTTGGAAGTCCAAATAAGTAAATTTTTGGGTTTTTTCTTTTATTAACCCCACAGTCCGAAATTTGAAATTTACTGAACCGTTTTTCATAATTTTGGCACCGGTTGACTTCTCTTGACATAATAACTTTGAGACAATTACAAAAATTGCCAGTAGGCCACAACGGGTTGCCGACTGTAAGTTGGACACTCTATTCTAGCCAGAGGACCTTTTAATCTAGGCGAAGGACCCTCTATTCTGGGTAAAGGACCCTCTATTCTAAACAGAGGACTCTCTTTTCTAGGCACAGGACGCTCCATTTTAAGCAGTGGACCCTCCATTCTCAGCAAAAGATACTCCATTCTTGGCACACAACCCCTTATTGTAGCCGCGTAGTAAAATCCAACACGGTGCGAGGCAAAAATGGACTCTAAAGTTCGTGTTCCGCGGATCATACTACACCTAACACTACCAAAATCTCAGTTTCGAAAATTTCACGCCTTAGGATCTCCTAAAGGGGGTACCCTGAGGGGGTCACAGGGGGGCCCAGGAGGGTCCTAGGCAAAAATAGACCTCAGATTCGTCTTCAGGGCTCAAATTACCCCGAGAAACAGCAAAATCTCAGTTTCGAAAATTTGACCCCTTTACCCCCCTGAGGCATGGTACCCTGAGGAGGGGGGCTTTTCGGGGTCCACGAGGGTTCTAGGCAAAAATGGACCCCGGATTCGTGTTCTACACCTCAAAATACCCCTAGGAACAAAATTTTACTACAAAAAGTGGCGGCGGGGCGTCTCCGGGGCATTTTTTAGGCTGCACCAAACGTAAGGGGGGTCCCCCCCACATTTGAGGGTATACCCTCATTTGTGGGGGGGGTCCCCCCCACGTTTGAGACCTATGGTCTGATTCGTGGGGGGGGGTCCCCCCCACAGTTGAGGGCTATGCCTTCATTCGTGTAGGGGGGTACCCCCCCCCACAGTTGTGGCCTTTTTGGGGAGATAATGGTCCCAATTGTTACTTTTGCTTACATTCCTTTAATAACCGGATATCTTGGGGCCTATTCCTTTACAAGATTAAACGGTTAATTTTCATCGGACTAAACGGTTTAATATTAAGCTTAAAATCGTCATTCCAAAACCACCGGATTAAACGGACTTAACCTTTAGCGCGCTGCTTTTTGATCGGACTAAACGGACTTAACTATGTACGCTAATGTTAAGCGTGCATGTTAAATCCGTTTAGTCCAGTTGTAGTTTTGAAATGGGGTCAGACTAAAATTAAGCCGCTGACTTTTGAACTTGTTTAGTCCGATTTGCCATTCCAACACCTCGGACAAAAATAAGTCCAGTCCGTTTAATACGGTAAAGGACTAGGCCCTTGGATACAGTCATTACCTGTTAGTTCTGTGTCGCTCGAATGTTAAACTATATAATCCTCGAAAATCAAATCGACTTCAGTGACCACCGCTGACATGTTCTTGATTATTCCGAACCGACCTTTATGTGAACTATTAATCCCCGATTAAATTGTCACAGAGCTCATTCAGTTTCAGCTTCACATGTTTAGTGGTAGCCTTTACCTTCCCAGAACTTATTTGAGATCCAATGCAACTTTGCGAACTTTCAGATTTAACCAGCCATGCAGCACAGATCATCATAACTATATATAATGTAGTTCTGCATATCAGTGCTGCCACCTCCAAATTAATTCGCACACGTCAACGGCGAGTGTTTTTTCTGATGTCGTGCATGACATTAGAGAAACTGTTCGTTTGGATATGCCCAGCAATGTATGTATGTATGTATGTATGTATGTATGTATGGTTAGACTACACACTGGTGACAGCACAGGTAGCGCGCATTCTTCAGCTGTTTTGCTTTAGTGGAGACCGAAGGAATGGAAATGACGATGAGAAATGTCAACGTGTTTCAGCCTGAGCCGACTTCATTCCAGCCACCCCACTGCAGCTACTTAATGCTAATCCCCTCTATCTACCTAATCCCTGTAATCTCATTCTTGCACTACTAATTCAGCAGCGCACAATGCAGCAGTCACTTTCTCCTTTGTCGCCCTCACACTTGTACCACCTCCTACTCTTCCTGGCTCAATTATATGGTACGATATAAATATCATTTAATGCCTGTGTTAACATAAGGTATGTTATCATTCTGGTATCATGTTAAACGCTAATTCAGGATGAGGTATTACAACCGCAGTGAAGTTCACATGCTTATGACCTTTTTCAACACAAAGTTCTGGTTATGTTTCTCAAATGTGCAAAGGCTGGCGGGAAGGGGAGGTATGTAACCCTCCCACAGACAAAGATGCGAACCAACTCGTTAGCCTTTTTGTCTTCGCAACCCAGTGTTTTGCTGCGTACGCCACCGTTTCAAAAACTCGTTGCTTATACAACAACACAGTAATTCTCACACTGTCCCCCCCTTAAATTCGCATCTTACAAATATAAATATATTACATGGGGGTCTGAGGCCCGGTTCACACAGACGTACTTTTTACGCGGCCCCCAGGGGCCGCGTATATACTATATTCAGAATCTCAGGTTTCTATGTTAAATCGGGTAGGTCGAATTTCCAGTGTTAAATAACACTAGAAGGGCAGGTAGGTCGATCTTGCGCTTTAGTTTCGGAAGGATCACAGACGATGTTCTAAAACTGTCGAAGAAAGACAAAATTTACGGCTTGAGTGGAATCGAACCACTAACCTTTCGTTTCCCAGTCCGTTGCTCTACCACCTGAGCTAATCGGACTGACACTTACAAAATCGCCGAAGACTATCTAACTCACGACACCTAGCAAGGTGTGAAGTGCGCCAGTTGAAAATTACAGGTAAAATATTGAGATGTCTGAGCTTCAATATAGATTGGTGGCTCCAGTAATAGGACCCTTGCCTCACAACATTCATATTTTGCTAAAGATATTTTTTGTTATTGGTGATTTAGTGCGGCATCAAAACGTACATTACTTACAGCTAACATACTGTTGTCATGGCCTTATGGTGTAGTGGTTAACACTCTGGACTCTCAATCCAGTGACCCGAGTTCAAAACTCGGTAAGGCTTAATTTTTTAATAATCACTTATGCGTTTTAGAATTAGAATGTTTAATTTTTTTAATAATCAATTATATATGCTATTTTGAATGTTTAATCAATTAGTTTTAAATTTTTTATAATTTACCAGTAAAGCTTTGGAGCTACTCAGCAATAAATGTGTTCGTAAATTGGAGTTGAACAATCATTTTATTTACAAATAATGGCCGCGTTTTATATTTCCTCTGAATATTGACACTCAATCCTCACAATAACAACTTCTCACTCCGCAGAAGAGCTTGTTACTTTATACTTTTAACTTTTGCAAGTGTTCACACAGGCTTACTTTTTACTTAAGGAAGATCACATTCAATTGGCTGGCTTTGGCGCACTTGTATGTCAAAAAGCAAATCTAACCAATAAAAATGAAGCTCAATAGGCGGAGCTTTTGTTAGAGCATTCTGATTGGCTAGATTGCAAAAGTAAAAAGTAGAACGCGTTTCTACTTTTACTTTTGGCCAAAAGTAAAAAGTACGTCTGTGTGAACCGGGCCTGAGGGAAAGACACGCAGGGCATAATATATACCCACTTCTACATTATATATTAGTGGAGTGCATATGTATGAGGGGGGGGATGGGGGGGGACCCCCCCAAAATCTAGGACCCGGGGGGAGGGTCCCCAAAATTTGGGCAAAATTTTGAAAAAATGGCACTTTTTTGCGAAATTTTTAGAAAATTTTGCAAAATTTAGTGTATTTTTGGTGGATCTGGGGGGGAGGGTCCCCAAAATTTGGCCGGAGAGGCCCCCCCCCAAAATTTTGACCCCGTTACGTTAAGTGTGTGTTTTGAGGAGGCGCAATTGGTTTGGAGGCGGAGGAGCGAGATCGAGACCCGTCGAGCGAGGAGAACGCGATCATCGAGCGAGTGATGCACGACTACAACAAGCACCGCCTGCCCAGGCCAGAGGGCACCGAGGTCACCGTCGAGATCACCATCAACGACATCACCAGTCTCTCCGAGCTCGACTCACAGTTCAGTCTAGACATATTCTTCAGGTACAAAACACCACCACCGAACCCACTCACCAGCAGACATAGGATACACATAATGGGAACACTAGGGGGGGATAAGCAGAACATGACTCCATGACTCACAATGCACCTGTCACCTGCTTTAATACAAAAAAAAACGAAGGGCTTGTCCCGACTCCCGATGGGTCAAATCTGGGGGAGTTGTCTCGGAGTCAAATCGTGCCCCCGGCGGTTGCCCAGCCCCCAAGACACCCTATGTACATTTTGTGATTCGTCGCGGCCCAGTCTGACACATTATTATCAAGAGTACACATTTGCTTCAGTGAGATCTGGCAGGACGGCTTGCTGTCGTACGCGGACATGGCGGGCATAACGGTGAAGAACGTGACCCTTGACCCGCAGTATCACAGCCGCATCTGGCAGCCCAACATCTGCATCGTCAACTCCATCATGGCCCAGATACACGAGTCCCCATCCCCCAATGTCTTTTTCATTCTATATGAGGTATATATCTGGTATAAACTTGCTTCTTGTATACCTTATATATATATAGAGCATATACTGCAATGGTGCAACCAGTTACACCATTGAGATGCGATACGCTACTTACACATGCTTAGAACCTTCTCCAAGTCTGAATAATCTCTTGTATTAATACTACCACCTAGCATAACACAAGGAAGCGTGGTCGTCATAAACATAATGTTTCTATACAACAAATTCCCAAATTTGAACGTGCCACCTGAGTCATGAGTTGTATTATAAACGATATAGGTTATCACTGTAGTATATACAATCTAATCTACTAACTTCAGTCTTGGACAAAGCTCACAGTTAACGTCACAAACACAATCTGCAAACATTTTTTGCCCCAAAAGGAAGGCCTATGTTTTGCTTAGGACGGCAAAATCTGGAAGAACTGCCGAATGCGCGTGAAGGCCCCCTGCCAGATCGACCTCCAGAATTTTCCCTTCGACCGACAAAAGTGTTTCCTCACTTTCGAAAGCTACAGCTACAATTCCCAGAAGGTGGCCCTCAAGTGGTTCAGCCCCACTCCTGTCTCCTTTGTCAAACACGTCAGTACCACGTTTTACTTGTTATATATACTGCCCCACTTTTTAGGGTTGTACTGTGCTCACAGAAACATTATGTAGCTTGAGCGAAAGATACTTCAAAGTCTAAAGGAGGCACTTTCTAATTGGCAAGAGGGGGCAGGTTTGGAGCTACTTCCGACAAAATAGAGCGGCAATGGAAGACTTAGAATCTTAGGCGTAAAAAGTTGAGCAAGATACTCATAACGACAACACAGCTTATATCTAATACATACGTTAGCTGGTACGCCCGATAACAACAGCAAAGTCGAAGTGAGTCTTGTGCACGTATATATGTATATGACGTGGTGGTTCAGAGCGTGACCTCGTCAGTTGCTGGCGTTGTTCCCTGTTGTAGATCGCCCTGCCGGACTTCCTGCTGCGCCACAACCAGACGGAGCGGACGCGCGTGACCTACCCGAACGGGCTGTGGGACCAGCTGCGGGTGACGTTCGTGTTCGAGCGGCGTTACGGCTTCTTCATCCTGCAGGCCTACGTGCCCACCTACATGACCATCTGCGTGGCCTGGATCAGCTTCTGGATGGATTCCACCGCCCTGGAGACGCGCGCCACGCTCACCATCAGCGCCTTCCTGGCCATGACCCTCCAGTTCGGCAACATACAGAAGAACCAGCCCAGAGTCAGCTACATCAAGGCCTTGGGTCAGTCACACACCACTCACACCTGTGCACTAGGGGGAGTGGGGGCAGGGGGGGAGGAAGGGGGCGCCACGCTCACCAACAGCGCCTTCCTGGCCATGACCCTCCAGTTCGGCAACATACAGAAGAACCAGCCCAGAGTCAGCTACATCAAGGCCTTGGGTCAGTCACACACCACTCACACCTGTGCACTAGGGGGAGGGGGGGCAGGGGGGGAGGAAGGGGGCGCCACGCTCACCAACAGCGCCTTCCTGGCCATGACCCTCCAGTTCGGCAACATACAGAAGAACCAGCCCAGAGTCAGCTACATCAAGGCCTTGGGTCAGTCACACATCACTCACACCCTGCTCTAAGGGGGAGGGGGTCAGTCGCTCCCTGAATACGAGATCACCACAGTGCAAGCGCCTCACCAGTGTTGCTGTTTCAGACGTCTGGATGCTGGGCTGCATCTCGTTCCTGTTCGCGGCCATGCTGGAGTTGGCAGTGATCAGCTACATGCAGCGCACCGACCGCTACTTCTGGCCCCGCAAGCGCGAGCGACACAAGGAGGCCCCCACGGCCAAGCCTGTCTGGGTGCCGCAGGTGCTGGCCAACAGCGACGGGCCCCCCTCGCCCGCCCTCCAGAACCACAAGCCCGCCAGGCCCACCAACAACCCCACCGTTCAGCTGGTCAGACAGGGCACACTGTTCATATTACCAAAGGGCACGATACATGGGGGTCTGGGGGGGGACAAGCCCCTCCCATACATTTGAGATGCTGGGACAAGCCCCCCCTCCTCAGATTCGACCCATCGAGACGAACCCCCTCCTTGGTGCTGAAAAAAGGTGCCCAAAAACTCAAAAATTGCCCCAAATCGCTCTAAGATGCTTCAAAACTGAGCAAAAAGTGAGCTAAAAACTAAGCTAAAAACTAACTAAGCTAAAAAAGACCGAGACCCCTGTGTACATGCACATGGGTCAAGTTAGGCAATCCTTATAACAGGTAAAGGCAACCCTAAAGTTGAAAACAAGGCCAACTTGGACTGCTGAGGACTTGACGTTTAAAAATGCAGGACAAATTATCTTTAGCTGCAGAACATGTTAGAGCACTTTTACCCGAATCTTAAACATAACTAACACATTGGCATTAATCATTATATGAGAATACCATTTTATCCTTACATTTACCACTGAGAAAGGATAGCCTAACTTTACCCACTTTACTAATACGGCCCCAAGCGTAGGTCAACGTTCCATTTAGCGGTTTAGCTTAGCTAGGTTCATACTTATTCCTTGAGTAGACAGGGGCAGGGTCAAACACAAACTTTGGTCAGCTGTAACCTTGGCAGATAGCAGTGGCGTAGCCAGAAAAAAATTTCGGGGAGGGGAATGACTTTTCGATTTTTTTGAAATGTGTTAAAATGCACTTAATTGCAATTTTAACACAAAAAACGACACATATTAGCATTTTTCTGTCAAAAACATGCTTATTTTTCCCCGCTGCAGCATCCAATGTAAAATTGGAGCTAAAAACTCCGAAAATTACAAAAACGGTGGCCGGCAATGGTCCAGAAGCTAGAAAATTAGCTAATTTTCCGAAATTTTTTGACATAAAAACTGTAAAATTATGTACTAAAAATGTATTTTTTGTAATAAAAAACAGCTAAAACGATACACCAAACATTGTATTAAGCAAATGCATAGGGCACAATGCAGATGTATGTACATGCACATGTTTTCATTTAAGATAAAAGCAAGGAACACTATGCCAAAGAGTTGCAAGGGTCTGGGGGCGGCAGCCCCCAGAAAAAAATTGGGGAAATTTTTGATTTTTAGGCCAAATTTGGTCAATTGGAGACGTATCAGAAATTTTTTCCGGCCGGACCATAAAAACCAAAGGGGGGACCCTTGTGTAAAATTTCAGTAGGAAAAAATTTCGGGGGGGGGGGGGGAATTCCCACCGTTCCCCCCCCCCTGGCTACGCCCCTGGCAGATAGTATCAGGTATGGTGAAAAGGGGCTTGACTTAAAACTTCATAGTTTTAAGACTTCATCTGTACATTAACTTCGTAAACTGGCTTCATCTGTACATTAACAATGCATATATTTACAAATGTAGATACCCATGTACATACATACGCGATTGCATCACGAGAACTTCGCCGACAGTATAAACCAGTAGGACCTGGCAATTTCTTCAATGTACAGAGATAGTAGTCTTTGTCAAAGTGTCTAGGTTCAGAGCATAGCAAATGCTATTGTCAATTTTCGTCTATGGGTTTCCAATAAAAGAAAGTATTCCACACAATTATTTACAGGCTGAACTACAAAAATTTATTAACGAAATTGTGCACAGTCTACAATTTTTAGTAATAAGGCTATTTCGACTAGCTCACTCGAACATAAACGCACATAGGGGAAGCTTTCCACCCTTTCCACCCCCCTCAGACAGTAGTCACCCCCCTTGACTACGTGTGGTTGTGCTGGTTTCAGCTGCGCGTGTCAGTGCGGAAGCGGGTGGGCGGGCTTCGCTGGCTGCTGTGCCGCTGGCCCCCGTCCAAGATCGACCACCTGTGCATCGTGACCTTCCTGCCCCTCTTCCTCATGTTCAACGTGGTCTACTGGAACTACTATCTGGACAAGTTCGCCGACACCTCCGACTACATGCCCCAAACTGCCCCCAACCTATGACGCCCCACGGCCCACGCCCCGCCCCGACCTCATCACGTATATTACATACATGTAGTTGGGGGGATGGGGGGTCTAAATGTTTGGTCCCAGGGGAGGCATGGGAAAGGCAGGAAAAAGCAAGAGGGTCCCGTCGTGGGCGAAATAAACCAAGAGCGACTTTGTGCTATCAGACTGACTATAGGTATACATTTCAGCAAAAAATAAGATTTTTTATAAAAATTGAACAATTTGACCAAACAAGAATTAAAACCGTTGCTTTTGGGTTTCCAAAATGTTGGAGTTACATCCGGTTTGACTCACAGATGAGATGGTCAAACTGTCATTCGGCTAAGGAAGGGGAAAGGGTCCCCCCGTCTCTCCCAGGTACGAGGGGTATACATATATATACTCCAACTTAAGCGACCCCTCCAACCATATACATATGTACATGTACACGGGGTCTCGGTTTGGGGGGGGGCTTGTCCCGGAATTTTTGAAATTTTAGGGGGGCTTGTCCCGAAGTTTCGAGGGCTTGAGCGGACAAAAACGTAAAAGTTTCGAATTTTTGCCAAAAAAGGGCAAAATTTGGCTATTTTGAGCAATTTTTTCGCTTTTTGCTCATTTTTGAAGCATCTTCTGGCGATCTGGGGCAATTTTTGAGTGTTCGGGCAGCTTTCTTTCAGCATAAAGGAGGGGGGCTTGTCCTGGTGGGTGAAATCTAAAGGGGCTTGTCCCGGAATCTCAAATCTGGGGGGGCTTGCCCCCCCCCAGACCCCCCCTACCATGTACAGCTATGCCTCCAACTGATATGACATAGGCTGGTATTCACAACCTAACAGTAACACCAAGAGTACATAATAGGAAGAGTATGACACTCTTCCTATTATGCCTACGGGCGTGCGTCCAATGCGCAGCGCGAAATAGCCCGTTTATGTACGGTTTTGAGGGGGGGGGGTACCCCCCCTCATTTCAAGACACTGACAAGGACTTTTGTTGATGTGCTGAACTGAGGGGGGGGTACCCCCCCTCAACTGAAGACGGGGTACTGAACTGAGGGGGGGGGGGTAGCGCACAGACTTTGTCAGTGTCTTGAAATGAGGGGGGGATACCCCCCCTCAACTGAAGACCGGGTGCTGAGTTGAGGGGGGGTACCCCCCCCTCAGTTGAGCACGGGGTATCGAACTGAGTAGGGGGTACCCCCCCCCTCAGTTGAGTACGGGGTCTTCAGTTGAGGGGGGGGGTACCCCCCCCTCAAAACCGTACATAAAAGGCCTATTTCGCGCTGCGCATTGGACGCGCGCTGCTAGGCATAATAGGAAGAGTGTCATACTCTTCCTATTATGTACTCTTGGTAACACTAAAGTTTCCCTTAAAAGCCAGTGAAACCCTTAAATTTCAGTCTGAAACACTTAAAATGTTAGTGT
Source organism: Trissonchulus sp. WLG1_4 (assembly GCA_030248245.1). NCBI lineage: Eukaryota > Metazoa > Nematoda > Enoplea > Enoplida > Ironidae > Trissonchulus > Trissonchulus sp. WLG1_4. The sequence continues at coordinate 45,811 of JASANF010017882.1, forward strand.
TTCGAGGCCAGTTATGTGTTTCACTAATTTTTGAGGAAAAAGTTAGTGTTAGTGTTAGGTTGTGAATTCCAGCCATAGTATACACTTTCAGAAGAAGACCCCGGCTCACTTGTGGTGAGATGTGCAGTCTACACGAGGACGAATGCAAACGACGTGATGAAAAACATGATCGACACGTTACTATAACAATCGATTCATGCTTGCAGCCGTCTGTCCGTTCAGTCGTCAACTAAACTACAGCAGCGTTGACGCAATAACGTGGCAACGCTACTGGCGGGAATTTTTAGCAACCTTGCTGGCTGAGTGGTCATACGGCTGCAAGTAATATTTACTAAAACTGTGTCTATCGGTAAAGTTACTGTAAATATGCCTTTAATTTTTCTGCGCTGTTTCTTACCAGTAAACAATGTTCATGTATCTGAGCTTTATCTGCTAAACGAAGATATTTACCAAACTTACATTACCCTATTTCAGTTGAGGAAGTAACAAAAAAGCTGCCAGGATGAAAACCAGTTTTAGAATGAAGATTATATTCCAAATTATGAGTTACATGCACAACGTAAAAGGTCGACACGACAGTAATATCGTTGCCGTGCAGTTATGTAGTGAGTGTCTCCTTCCTAGAAACTAGGTATTGCAAAAATATAAAACAATACAGCCAGGAAAAAGCCTTCACAAACTTATGAATTCTGATGGACATATTATGTATGTACCTGTTATTCGTGACCAGTGACCAAACTGACTGACTTAGGGGCAGCGAAGGGCACATGTCTGTACACAAGCGGAGTATATACCTATGTACTATATATACCCAAGTCAGTAAACACTGCGGTATGCATTTACATATGCTTCGATAACCGAAAAAAGTGCACTATGGTCATTGGTTGGTTAAGCCAATTATGCCGATTCATTGTGGCCCCCACTGGTTGGGTTCGGTGAGACTTACTGGTTCAGAGCCCGACGGTGAATCCGACGCGTCCATGCTTCGTCCCAGTCCGACTGCGTCTGTAACAGCCACTCAAAACCCAATCGCCGCTGCAACACTGTTCTCTCCGCAGCGATATACATAGTGCATACATGTATGAGGAGCTTAGATGCACATAGAAGGGTGTCCACCCCCCACGCCGATTGATCCCGTGCATCTCTGATGAGGAGGGGCCCCCGCTCCAAACCCTCGTTAAAAATCCAGATTCCACGGGGGGGATCCCTGAAATTTGGGTAAAACTGAGTAAAAATACCACTATTTTTGCGAAAATTTAGGGTAATTACTTTTGGCCGATCAGGGGGGGCGGATTCACCCCAAATCTTGACCCCATTAGGTGTATGTCTCACTCTACTCGCGTGGTATGCATTCCTAGTTCAAAGGAATACGAATTTTTTAAAAACGCACCTGTAACCGGTTGCATCAGAGTGAAACCTTTGCAATCAAGGCTCCCAAATCTGCCAAATTCAACTTGTGGACTTTTATTATCTGCTGTTTCATCACCCCAAAACAACTTGAAACAATACTAGAACAAAGCTTTTGTAATCTGGTATTTACACTGTATTTCCCCCAGCCTCTAATTTAAAATTTACTGAACCGATTTTCATAATTTTGGTACCAATCACGGTGCCTTGACTGCCGTAGACGTCAGGACTTCAAAAATGAAAGTTTTGAAACCCAAAAAAAACCTTTTGCGAATCCACCCTGTTCCACACGAAAAGTTCAGACTTTGCTAGCTCACATCTACTGTATCTAATGAATTCCACACGGAATTCTCAAGTCCGTTGATGGCGGTAATAAATTTAATTTGAGTGAATCACTATCACCCACTAAAGAATCATCGCAAACCGTTCAGAGACTCGGCCATAGTTAATCAGCGACGAGCAAAAGACACGGTGACGAAGTCTCCAGCAGACGAGTCCACAACACACAACATGCCAGAAAACAGTTTATTGGCTCCACAATAAATACAAGCACAGACGCACCAAATTTATCTGACCTCCGGTTCGGTCGTGTCCTAGAGGTAAGGCTTCTGCAAAAAATTCAGTACTTTTTGTAGCTCCGGCACTCCGGTTTTGTGTGTCCTAGCTAGTTTGACACACGTCCACACTATTTAAAAAACAGAATCGCTTCCAACTGTAATACCATTATTGTCAATTCAAAATACTATATTGGATAGGCACTGGTTCTGGACAAAATTGCAGGGACAAGGATAAGAACAAGTATGAACCGGCTCAAAGTATCCGAAAGTACAAGTCTTTGAACACAGCTACCTTTCAAGTTAAGTCTTGCTCTTGACTCACTTTGGTACATGCCTTCAACCAAGAGTACACCAAAAGAATATCACGTGCCATCTATGCCACTATGTACTCTTGCTGTAACCAATAAAACGTGTGATAAATAAAACATAAAACAAATCATTCATATCCTAAAACAAAAACCCAATGTCATTTTGAAGGTATGTCTTCTTTTTTGGTATTCTGCTGTGAAAAAACGTTCTTTACCAATACTGATAACTGATTCCCTTTCTAAAGCCACACAGGTGAGCAAAAATATATATAACGACAAACTGAGCACAAACATTAAATGATTTTCTGACGTATAGCAATTTTACTAAGTGATATAATTGAACGGAAAAAGGCCACTAGTCGACTAGTGTACGTCATATAAGGTTGCATCGTGTTGTGTAATGCATTGTTATCAAAATTCATAATCAAAGTAAAATATTAATTACTTGTTCCGAAATACTTTGCCAGAATTACAACTGAAAACTAAGTTTAACGAAAACTGGAACCAGGAATTGGATACACGTGAACATGCAGGGACCATACAGAACCACGAAATAACCACAGTAAACATGGACAGCAGTAACATCAGGCCTTATCGAAAATTAGATCCAGCGGATACGATTTAATGAAGTGAATCGGCAGTTATAAGTTATATACTATAGTCTGACCAAAAAGTGAATGTACGGAACTTCATTGCTTCATAGCAGCTTAGTCGTTTGAGGTAACCCCCATAATGTATATATCATTCAAAAGCATTTTTGATGGAGATTTTCATGAAGTTAAATTATTTCGGAAAATTTGAAGTTAAAAATTTTAATTCAAATAAAATCGATTTTTTCCGCCTAATTATAGGAAACCTAATGTATTAGATATCATTCGATAGCCCATTCCATTCTGCGTCTAACGATATATACAACATCACTATAGCATGTACCTGTCAAAAATTATCGAATTTTTTTAGTTTTGATTTTTCTATTCAAAAACGTCATTTTTGGCTTGTTTTATTCGCTGTAACTCAGCAAATACTCAACCAAATCTGATAAATTTTAGATGAATAGACGCGTTGTGACCTCGCACAGTCTGTGAAAGTAATAAAATTTCAAAATTTGATACTAAATTTTTCAATAATTGTCAGGTTTACAGTCATTTTTCAGCAATTTTTGTTCAAGATTAGTTAAAATAATTGTTACCACAATAAAGTTCAGTTCTTTGGCTTTCATTTGATACCAAAAACATGTGCTTTTGATTGGATTGAGCAAAGTTATGCAAAAAATAAATCATTATTCACAGTCTATGTGTGCGCCCAACAAAAATTTATACACGCATATCAGCGTGTAGAATGTTTGAACGCATGCACATGCATGCTCATCAAGCACTAATTTTTGACAAGTAATGAAAACAGCTATATCTTTTTGCTGCATAACTTTGCTCAATCCAATCAAAAGCACATGTTTTTGGTATCAAATGAAAACCAAAGAACTGAACTTTATTGTGGTAACAATTATTTTAACGAATCTTGAACAAAAATTGCTGAAAAATGACTGTAAACCTGACAATTATTGAAAAATTTAGTATCAAAATTTGAAATTTTATTACTTTCACAGACTGTGCGAGGTCACAACGCGTCTATTCATCCAAAATTTATCAGATTTGGTTGAGTATTTGCTGAGTTACAGCGAATAAAACGGGCCAAAAATGACGTTTTTCAATAGAAAAATCAAAACTAAAAAAATTCGATAATTTTTGACAGGTACATGCTATAGTGATGTTGTATATATCGTTAGACGCAGAATAAAATGGGCTATCGAATGATATCTAATACATTCGGTTTCCTGTAATTAGGCGGAAAAAATCGATTTTATTTCAAATTTTCCGAAATAATTTAACTTCATGAAAATCTCCATCAAAAATGCTTTCGAATGATATATACAATATGGGGGTTACCTCAAACGACTAAGCTGCTATAAAGCAATGAAGTTCCGTACATACACTTTTTGGTCAGACTATAGATTACATTGAAAGTGTACCATCACTATGTTTCATTTCAGCACGTTGTTATGCATTACCATGACAACTATAGATCGACTCCTATAAACTCAATATCGGATACAGACCCACTGAATATGTAACAACAATAATTAGATATATTATGTTAAATTTTGACCAAAAAAGTTGAACACCGATATAAATAAAACAAAACTTGTTAAATTTAACCAATTTCAATCATCAATACCGCGAGCAGCTGTATTTTCTCAGTGTTCAACATTTTTGGTCAGACTTTGGTTGGTAATATTACAACATTCAACAATCAACAGCAATATTGTTACTATAATTTGAACACAATGCAACTGTCAACCGCCCACGCCATGTCCACTCTAAGTATCCCCCCGACATAAAAAGCATCACCAATATATAATTACTTACAACCGGGCTGTGCAAACATACGCATAACTTTTCACAACTATTGTCCGAAAAAACTCCACTAATGTTAAAGGGGAAATTATGGTGACACCATAAACTGGGTCGGTTCATCATCCGTGGTAATTAGAGTTCTCGGTGAAGAAAGCCACAGTGTGGGGACGGGGCGTTGGGAAAAAGTGGGGGACAGGGGAGTCAAGATGGACACCTAAAATAAGCCAATAAAGAACAATGACGACATATATACAATATAAGACTACGCACCACGCACGGCGCGCTTCTCTCGCGGCGTGCGCAGTCATTCGCGCAGGCGCGTGCGTAGTCTTCTATTTTGCTCTGCGTAGTACGTGAGTCCAGCCTACAACGTTGTAGGCAAATTGCAGGCTATGCCGACCTATGTCTAGGGTAAAATATTGACTGTCGCTTGAATGCTTTGTCTAGGTTTAAAATAAATCCTAAATGTTGATTATAAAAATTTTTTTCTTTGTGAGCCACCGATCATGCCGTCGTGAGCTACCTTCACAACATTCTAAGGGGTGTGAAGCATCTGTTTCAGGGGGGGGGGGGTGAAGCATCTGTTTGGGGGGGGGGGGTTTGAAACATCTGTTTGGGGGAGGGTTAAGCATCTGTTTTGGGGGGGGGGGGTGAAGCATCTGTTTGGGGGGGGGGGTATAGTGGTGCGAGAAAAAAACCCTATTTTCAACATTTCGGGTCGTCCTGTCATCCCCATAAATCGGATCCATTAATGCTCGCCGCTGTTATAACGGCCACCTTTCGCCTAACTGTTGCACCAATAAAATGGATTCTAACCACTCACGTTTCTGAGTAATAAGCTTCGAAACCTCCGGGAAAAAAACCCTAATGCGGGGAAAAAACCTATCACTTTTTTCGGTTGTTTTATTAGCGGTGAGTATTAAAACTCAATTTCATCGTGTTCTACAACTCTTAGACTACAGTATGAACTAAAAAAAACCGTTTCTCCGTGTAGAGGGCGAGCCAAGACAATTGACGATCTTTATTAGCCGCAAGTATCAAGATCAGGCGATATATCAACTCGTAACTCGTAACCGTTCTGACCATAGAAAAACTGTAGCTGCATGCAGTTAGTCTGTTAGTCATCTTCTAGCCTGACCAGCTAAGTAGTTTTTCAAAACACTTTTTTAAGTTATTTAGCTCATCACACTCCCTCCCCTCCAAGAAAAACGAAACCTAGAAACTTGGAAAAATGACAAGCAACACTAACTAAAATACAATGCAATATAAACAGATACAATACACAAAAACACAAATACGCACTGCCGACACAAACAAAAATCACAAAATGTTTAACAAAAGTGCTATACAACAAGGGCATCTATTGCTAATTCTAATCAAAACTGATCAAATGGCGAAAACATTTCAAAACAAATGGTTTCAAATGTGGTTCACAAATTATATTGATTATTGGTTTTAACTGAGCCAGGGCGCCCCAACCAAGAAACAATATCATTTGTGAATAAAGTTTCGGTTCATTTTTCATTGGCGTTTCTTTGAGTCAGTGCACCCAACCAATGAAATAATGTCCCCAGATGCGATTGACTGTAATTTCTTTCAGTTTTCAATACCGCATAAGAAATAAGTTACGAAAAATACTATAAACGATAATCGAGCGAAAGCAAAAGAAAAAAGAACGCGACACTAACTATCCAACTAGTCCCCAGAGCGCCGCAAAACCAGCGGACACAAGCAGAGCAACGAAACGAAAAAACATCCGAAAACTCCAATCCACACAATCCAGACCAAAAAATCATGATTCTGCAGCTTTTGCAATCCGGTGATTAAATGCAGGTCAGCATAAAGACATTATTTTTCGGGCGAAAAATCTAGGCTATATTTTTGGCCAAAAAATGACAACAGCTTTCGGCGCGCTCCGTCCCTGGCTTGTCAGCAGACTAATGAAAGAGCCTGCGGCACGCGGCAAATCATTAATGGTCCCATCGCTATGTTGGTACCCTTTGATAATTTTGAGGCGCTGGAGTAGACGTAGTAGGCCCTTTGCCAATGACTAGAAGGAAAAGTTTCAAAAGATACATTGTACGCGATTCTTTGTTGAGTTTTCCGAAACCCACCAAAGACCAGACAGAAACGCCCCCCCCAGAATGTTATCCTTAACTCCGAAAAGTCTTCTCGAGCAACCCGCGTGGTAAACTAGTTGTATTGACCGCTTTAGGACCCCCCTCCCTGCACAGCCGTTTTCATCAAAGAGCAGAACGAATCTTGGAAAAAGCAAAAAAACCCCACCCCCCCCCCCCTTTCCTGTTCTTGTCGTATTCGTTGTTCCGAAAATGGCCCATCTGAATGCATAGCTATTATTGCAATAACATCTTGTGACCCCCGAGATAATGGTATTGATTTAACACGGTACAGCATTAGTAGAAGCGTACTGGCTTCGTGAACGCTAATGATTTGTACGTTTGTGCATTTTAGGGTGCTGGCAGAGAGGCGATTGCCTTTTTCGGGAAAGACGATTTCATGTCTAACATGCACAACGCCAAAGTAGTCCTGGCAGGAGAAGAGTTTGAGTCAGCAGAACAAGCTTATCAGTGGTCGAAATGTTTCCTAGCTGAGGATGACATAGCGCGGAAAGAAGTGGCGACAGCTGATCCAGTAGGTTGTAAGCGCAGAGCGATGAATTACAATGTCAACTGGAAAATTCGACCTCGTTTGTGGGAGAACACTAAGTATATAGTTATGCTTAGCATACAGATACACAATGTAAGTAAATATAGCCACAATCCCACACTGGCTGATCGTTTGATAGCTACAAAGGATGCTTGGTTGTTGGAAGCTTCGCCTCATGATCGAGATTGGGGATGTGGTTTGAATGCTCAAGCCCTCCAAAAACATCTGCAGAGCAAAAACGACTTGTATGGCGACAACAAGATGGGTCAAATCCTCATGGAAGTTCGGTCTTTCCTTCAAGGCGAAAAAAAGTATCCACTTAGTCTTGTCGTTGCTGATTCTCAGGGGAGAGGACTAACACCTAAGGATATGTTTGACGTAGTGGCGTTGCCGGGAGCAAGAATACAGCTGGTGCTGAAGACTTTGAGATGTGCACTACATAGTGGATACCTTATGGGAATTGCTTTTGCTGGAACCAACAATCTCGTGGTGAAAAAGCAGTGCAGTGGCCAAGGCACGATTCCAGCTCGATTTAAGGGAATCATCGAACAGTACCGAAAGCAGTTATCTCGTTATGAAAAGGAACATCCGAATCAACCTCTAGCATTAGTAGAAATCCCACCTAGGTTTTGCGACAGCAGCATAACTGGGGAACAGACAAGTATGGATAGATTAGTGAATCGCGTAAATGCAGCTTTTCAAACTTTTGCTTCATCCAGCGTCAAAATTATCAAAGTTTATCAAGAGTTAAAAGACAAACAATTTTTCGTGACGAAAAATAATGGCTTTATTGACTTGCATTTGAATCAAGCCGGTATTGCAAAACTGCAAAGCAAACTTGAACAGTCAATGGCATCTGGGGACATTATTTCATTGGTTGGGTGCACTGACTCAAAGAAACGCCAATGAAAAATGAACCAAAACTTTATTCACAAATGATATTGTTTCTTGGTTGGGGCGCCCTGGCTCAGTTAAAACCAATAATCAATATAGTTTGTGAACCACAGTTGAAACCATTTTCTTGAAACGTCGTCACCATTTGATCAGTTAGAACTTGAATTAGCAGCCAATGCCCTTGTTGTATTTCAATTTTGTTAAATTTTTAGTGATTTTTTTCTGGGCATCGGCAGTGCGTATTTGGTTTTCTATATTGCATTTGTTTCTATTGCATTATTGCATTGTATTTTTGATGTGTGTTGTGCTTTATTTAGATTTAGGTTTGTCGGGTTTCTAGGTTCTGTTTTTCTCGGAGGGGAGGGAGTGTAATGATCGGCATTTTTAGTGTAATGCTTGGCATTACGATTTTGGTTATGTGATTCTATAATTGGAATGATTACTAGTTAGTTGTGCATATATCTCGCCACGAAGATACCTCGGTAATAAAAGTTTAACCGATCGTTTGGCTGTGCCTCTACAAGCACCTTCGATAGCGCATATAGCGCAAATAGCGCATATAGCACCCCCAATAAGCGCTATAGCGCAAATAGCGCATATAGCACCTTCGATAGCGCATATAGCGCAAATAGCGCATATAGCACCCCCAAAAAGCGCTATAGCGCAAATAGCGCATATAGCAAATTCCATAGCGCTTATAGCGCATATAGCGCATATAGCGCATAAAAAAAGCGCTATAGCACAAAAAGTGCTATTTCGATTTCGCTTACACGCGTTCGTTACCTAGCCGCGAAAATAGCAATCCAAAAATGAATCACCTAAAAAGCTGATAAATCTTCCAAAATGTCAAATTTTTGATTTATTTTCTTAAAAAATTTATTATGGCTTTTGGTAACTTTTTTAACGGAATTATGCATTACTAGGAAAAGTATAATTTTTGAAAAAGTGAAACGTGTGGGCAAACCTAACATTTTTGCGTAGCGAAGTCGACTACTTTTTTTTGAGCTAGCTCCCTACTGCCAATTGGGATAGAGTTGAAATTTTGCACAATGAAAGAAAGAATATGAATGCAGACGTCGAATTTTTTCGATTTTTAATTTTTGGCTCTCAGCACTTTTTGTAGCCGCTCAAACACAGCTGATTTTTGAAAAATCGATTTTTTGATAAATAAATAAAAGTTTGATAAATCGAAAATCGAAGACTTTTGACGTCTAGGTTTTTGAAAGATATTTCGATCGACACCAAGATCATTAAAATCGGTTGAGGTTTCGCCGAGCTAGGTCGAAAACAAAATTAATGTGAATAGGAAATTTGACATGGTTATAAAATTTTGCATAATTGCATTAAAGTGCTGAAGAGTACTGGAAATAGGTTTTTTGAGCCCATTTTGACATACAATTAAAGTGGCATTGCTACTCATTGCATGAGCTTAGTTCCAAACATAACTTTTTTTGCTGAGCGCTACCTTAAGGGGGTAGTGTCGCGAAAGCAGTTTTGCTCATAGGCTGTGAAAATAGAACTTTTTGTTTTGAAGTAGTACATTCAATGAGAAGCTAGTCCAACGCTGTATGGCATCAAATAATTACTGCCAGACATTACACTATCCATATTGACAAATATCTTGGGCCAATTGTCATTAGTAAGCCAGACATCACACAATAGGGACATAAAAATTCGAAAAATCAAGCCAGATATCAGATTGGCCAGCTTGTGAAGTACACATAATGTGTGGACGCACAATTTTTTGCGACAAATAAGAAAAAAGAAAATTGAAGGTTCGTTTTTCTTTTGATTTGAAAATAAGCGTCTAGATTTTTCACAATTTATCATTATTGCTGTTACTATTTTACAGTTTAAGTACACCTTCACAGTTCAAACTAGTATTACTCCACAGCCGCTACAGTAATCTGCACTATATTTTGTGTGCATAAACTACAACATATGTGCTATTAGTCTGTGTAAAAAAACTAAACAGAAAAATTGATAAATGTGACTGAAAAATGGAATGTGAATAGGTTTTTTTTTCGTCATTTTTCCGACTTTGAGACATTATTGCAAACTATATGCTGCACCAATTTTGCTGAAACTTGGCAAAATAATTTGCCTTTAGGTAAATTTTTAAAATATAGAAAGAACGATTTCTGACATTTTACTGAACAAGTTTTACAGTCGCGCAAAATCGACTGCTTTCGCGACACTACCCCCTTAAGTGAACTGACCAGAGGTACGAATCTACATATCTATTGTGCACATAGATGCACATAGGGGGGTAGGAGGGGAATCCACCCCCCCCCCCTGAGGGTGGTCGGCACCTCCCCGCCCCTCAGACATCCGGCACCCCCCCTCTGATGGCCACGAGTGCCCTAAAATGCGTGAAAAATTGAAAAATTGCAAAACATTTTCGCCTGCGGCCAAAAAAGTACCCCAAAAATTAGTTGAAAATCGAAAAATTCTGAAAAATTTTTGGCTATCGCCGAAAATGGCCAAAACTAGGGACCACACCCCTTTGCGCCAGTGGTCGGGCACCCCCCCTTAAAGATTCCTCCCGTGCATCTCTGGTTGTGCAGCGATATCTATTAACAAAGAACAATACATAACTAGTAACAACACATAATAAGCTTGCTAATCAAGGAATTCATTAATTACGAGATATACACAAATGTTGAGCAAAACTTATACACACACTTTCTTTCACTTTCTTTCACTGGATTGCACCAAAACAGAAAGCTCGAGAATAGGAATAGCTCAGGTATAAAATAAATTTCCATTGCACCTACATTTGAGCTCGAGAATAGTTATTCTGCAACTGTGGGAATAGCTCAGCCATAGCAACTGAAGAATAGATCAAGATTGGCAACCATTATTGCACCAACCAAAGTTATAGAATAGATTATTCAAAGTTATAGAATAGATTATTCTTCAGCTATTCTCCTGCTATTTTCATGTTATTCCTGATTTTTATCAGGAATAGCTCTAAAATAAACATAATTTTAAAAAAGTTAACAAGTTAAAAGTTTTCAACACATTTATGTATCTTGTGCTTCTGAACATTACGTCATTTACCAAAATATGAAGAAGGGTAGGCCAGTCGAACACTGTTCCATACAAACCTGCAGTGTCGTTTCACTTAAGGCGGTAGTTTTACAGGAGTAAAACTTGACACCCTACGATTAATTTTCAATCAATAATAATAGTACGCATATTAATTCAGAAAACTATAAACTATTATGAGATAAATGCTTGCTAAAATAGCTTGAAACATCATTTTTATTTTTCACAGAAAATATTTTTCAGCCAGTTACGACAAGTTTTTTGTAAATTTTATGTTTAGCCAAGCCAAAGTAGTAGCTAGTCAAAACGGCCGTTTATTGGAAAAAGAAAAAATTGACACACGGGCATGTCAAAAAACCTTCAATTTAGATGCCAAAACTTATCCTCCCTCCTTTCGCTTTTTAAGATTACGTCACATTTATGTAACATTTCTTTTTGAACTATAATACATTACACAAAAGTCCGCAAAACCCACACAACTACTAGAATTATTTTGTTCAAAATTAGGGATAAATTGGCACACACATGTGTCTACCTTATGCTAAAATTTCAAAAATTTTGTTGGTTTAAATTTTGCTTTACATCAAATTCACTCGCAAAATTCTGTTAAAATGTACTTCCGTGGACTAAATCTCAAGTCTCGATGTTGCAATTTTTTCATGCGTTACTTTACATGTTTTAGAGACATTTTCTGATGTGTTTGTTTCATTCTTTTTATTTGATTTAATTCAGCGTATTGCGTGAAATAATTAGATTCAAAAATTTGTATGCTTTCCGAAATTTGAAAAAATTCAAATTTGAAGGTCCGTAACTTCTTTTCTGCATCATATAAATGAACCAAACTTAGCACTAAATAATTATGTTGACTATCCTGAATAATGTGATAATTGTAATAATAGGGCCACGCGAATTTGGAAGGGCTGGTTTTGATGTTCTAAACATGAAATAAGCTTACATTATGATGGACGTGGCGTGGTTCTCCGGTTCCAGGTCAATAAAGTTTGAGTTATTTTATTATCAAAGTTAATCTTACGTTTTCGGCACATAAGACTGGTCGGACTATTTGACTTTGGCTGGGTTAAAGCCTCGTCAGTTATATCTACGTCAGTGATGCACTTTCTAAATACGCCTACCGATGAGCTGCAGAAGTGGCATAGACTCACTACTTCAAGCGTGTAGTGTGGACCAGCTAAGATGATTTATTTGTGAAGTATATAATCGAGATGATTTAATAACATTGTCGTCAGCCATAAGTATGGTTGTCACTGTCTTGATTTTGAACATTTTTAACATTTTTGTACAATGTTTGACATTCTGTTTTGCAAAACGTGCTAAATAAACGCTTTATTAAGTTTTAATTACAATGTCACTTTTAATGGATGTTATTTATCATTAAGTGCAAATCAGTAGTATATCAGTCAGTACTAACCGTACCTACTAATATTAGATCAGATCAGCCAGAAGCTCATGAATTATGTCATTTCATTTCCGTTACTTAACCCAGATGGTATTGAATATTATTTAATAAAAGTAGATATTTAGATGATATGTTGAGATCATGTACTAAAATTACTTTACTGTTGTAACACTGTGTTCAAACACTCATGTATGTGTAGGTGGCGCACAGAAACCAAATGTAGCATTCTGCAAAAAACTGGAGAAAAAAACATAGACAAAAACACACTGCAAATACTCAATACATGGACACCAGTAAAACTGTCAAATGTGCTTGCGCTAAGACCGTGTTGCAAGAAATAGCTTCAAAAAATTAAAGCCAAAAGTTAAATGAAATGAACAAGTTGCTTTTGCAATGGGCAAAAAATTTGCAATGGACTTCTACAAAAAATTATCAAAAGTCATTATAATATTTATAATAAAATTAGTTTAGTGCTTTGTACATTAAGTTCACACATTCGTGTGCCATTGCTTCTTGATAAAAATGAATCAGTTCTGCATGACCCAATTACACTTGTACATGTTTGTAAGCCAATTCCATAATACTGTTACAAGATACATTTGTTATTGTTTTCAGGAACAGTTAGTGTAAAATTTGTTTATGGTAAAATGGACACACCTTGTCGGGAGCGTTTTAGGTATAAAGGCCGGTTCACGCTCGTCCTTTTAATTTTTGTCTTTTTGTCCTTTGTGCTTTTGAAGAAAATCTGACGTCCTTTTGATGAATTTCCTTTGTCTTTTTGAAGCTGTCCTTTTGTCCTTTTATCGTCCTTTTGAAACTGTCCTTTTGTCTTTTTTTCGTCTTTTTATAAATGTATATTTGTCCTTTGGTCGTCCTTTTCTCGTCCTTTTCTCGTCCTTTTTACTTGTTCTTTTGTCTTCTTGGAAACTTTTGATTTGCGCTCGTCCTTTTGTAAAATTTATAAAAGGACATTTTCCCAGGACAAAAAGACTATTCACGAAATGTTTGAAGTCATGTGACCATGAGACACTGGTTTGGTTTGCGTTGCGCTCGTTTTTTATCTGCTCCAGTTGTTTTGTTTTACCTTTTTGTTTTTTGCTATCAGTGTCTTTTGAAACTTTTTGTTGTTTTTGATTTTTGTTAATTTGCATATGTTTTGTTAAGTGTATTATATTCGTATTCTTAAGTGCAGTCCTGTTTTAATGGTTTTCCGCTTTCGGGTTGTAGATGAAAGGCCGTTGTTTTCAGTCAACATTTCAGTAAAATCTTTTTTAGAAGACTAAAACCATTAGAACAAAATTAAGTAACATAAAAAACTCTAAGCACTAAAAACTTTGAAAAAGATATACCTGACATACCTAAAACACACATATCAAACAATATCAAATATTTAGTTAAAACTAAGTTAAGTTAATTAATATCATCGGTAAAAAACTTAAATGAATTTGATTGGCTAAGAACAAAAGGACACTTTCAAAAGTACAACAGTGTGGTACTTTTCAAAAAGACAAAAGGACGACCCAAAAAGACAAAAATAATTTTCAAAAGGACGTCAGGACAAAATCATTCGGACGTCCGCACAAAAGCACAAAGACAAAAAGACAAAAGGACAAGGACAAAAGGACAAAGACAAAAGTACAAAAGGACAGGGAAAAAGGACGACTCAAATTTTCGAAAGGACAAGTGAAAAAAACACGCACAAAAGGACGACAAAAGGACAAGAAAAGGACGACAAAAGGACGAGAAAAGAACAAAAGGACAGGGAAAAAGACGAGCGTGTACCGGCCTTAACCCGAAAAATTACTACCCTGGAACAAGAACACTCATACAAGAATTGGCACAATTAGAGAAAACCCACAAAAGAAACCGAACAGAATTGGACAAACTCACAGTGCTAACTAAAAGACAAAGTCAGACAATATATAATAGTCAAAGACAGAACTAATCAACTAATTGGTAATGTTAGTACCATGAGACGTCATTATGCAAATGCAGTGTAATTGATGACTTAATAAGTTGCTTATGGGTGGTTTATTCAAGTGGTTTAGTGGTTTTTTGCTTTCTTGATTTTTTTTAATTCACAACTCACAATAATCCCAATAAAATATTCAAGTTAAGCTGTCAGTAGTGGAAAAAGTTATTAGTTAATAGAAACTGCTTTATTACAAGTCGCACTTTTCATTTCCACGACAACTGTTGAATTCACGTGATCTTTTGCACGACACCTGAATAAACTCAAAATTACATTACGAAACTCTACATCTTTATGTAATATATGAAAACGTTTACGCACGAGTTGGCCGTCACCAATATAGTGCTACCGTATGCAACATGTACAATCCAAGACCGCGGTAAACGGGATCTGAATGCCATAGCGCTCATGGGTATAACGTACAGAAAAAGAGTGAACCATGTTACTACGGCTAAAGTTTTGGTAACTCTCAGCTGAAGCTCCTTATTTTTTCGCAAAACTTCGCTCAAGTTATTATTGAAATTGAAAAAGTGTAAACTTAATAATGCTGTACAGTAAATCAGCACACTCAGTCCACCCAGTATAATTTGATAACGGTAAAGAAACAGGTTAAAGCCGGTGGTTAGACTATCGGGTAGGCTACAAAATGCGCTAGTTGTCTCATTTTGTAAAGTGTAGTAAGTTGTGGTTGCAGCAGAACTCATGACCGCAAAGGAAAATGCATATGCCAGTGTGCATGCAAAAACAAGTTTCCTTCCACTAATTTTGCTGTAAACTGAAATACTAGCACAAGCAATCAGACGATCAATAGATATCAACACCAAAATGCTGGGAATCGTTAGTTCTCCAAACAAAAGCGTTGGAACATGCAACCGTCCCCAACATTCCCACCGTGTCCATCTGTCTGACAACTGCCCAATACGAATCAAGTTTAACCGAGATGTTCCTGAAGAAAGCAATCCTAACCCAAAGCTGCAGTCTGAAATGGCCAGCGCTAATGGCAGGTAGTATTCTTTCTTGCGCAGTGCTGGAGCAGTCAGCATAGCGATGATGATCACGGCATTTCCACCCACTTGCAAAATGCCTTCAACTGTGTAAATACTCAAATAGATTATCGTTCTGGGTTGCACCATTGCCGCAAATAAATGATCTGCAATATGTTCAATATATTCAAATTTCAAGAGTAACGTCACTATGCATAATTTTGCATTGATTAAATCATTATATTACATTACATAATGGTGTCTAATTCTTATAGAATACGAATGAAATGTCGTGATACAACTTGAGCAACGTTATATATAAAATAAAATTAAACAACAATGAAACTGTTTTATAAAAGCAAGAGCACAGTCTGTTTTAAGCTTCAAGATTCGACAGTTCATAGTCATCAATGTCAGTATCGCCCTCGATGATTTGCAGCATATTATTGCGTCTACGCCCAGGTTTGGCTTCGGGAATCTCTGGAAGTCCGGTCGTAGTCTGGGTACAGGATTGGCCCAGGATATGATGGCAATTGCTGATTTCAGTGCCGCCGTAAGTGAAATGGTGTCCGTGAAGACGTGGAGCCCTCGTTGATTCGGGTTCGGCACTGGCGCTGACCGAAACTCAGCGATCGCGGAGTAGGAGGTAGACGTCGGATAGTCTGACGGCTTGTAGGTCACCTCTCTTAGAGTGACGCTCGTGTGTATCCACAACACTGGGTAAACCCGTGAATACATGCTGGCTAGAAACAGATTCGTCGTGAGAAGGACAGATCCTGCTGACACACAGCCAGCCTCCTCGGCCTTAATTAATCCTTCCACGTTCTGCCCTATTGCTTCTGGGCTACTGTAAAACACTAACAAAGTCTTTTCCGGATCGTGGAGACAGAGATTCTGGTACCTTCCGCAAGTGTGCCTGAGAAAGAACTTAAGCGGGTCAGACACTCTTGCTCTCTCCTCACACGGGCCTATCGCACTTATCCCGCAGTCGCCTTGTTCCCATTCGTCCTCCACCTGACAACTTATGCTTCTTAGTAGTCTGCGACTGTAACAATCTAAGCCTAGGGTATAAGGCAGCTTAAAGACCGATTCCATGACGGTCGCACCATCCACCACCGCCTGACTTAGATCTGGTTTTGAATCGCAACTCAAAAGCAGGAAGCTTACACCTCGGTAGCACACCGGCGGGATCTCACAACGGTGCCACCAAGCATAATCGATTCCACCTAACACAACTTGCGGTAACTGACCTATTGCCCCTGCAGGCAATTCTTGCAGCCAGCGGCAATGTT
>JASANF010017885.1:0-21655 GCA_030248245.1 Trissonchulus sp. WLG1_4
TAATCAAGATCCAAAAGAAGTTATATAACACGGCACATAAATCCTATTTGCAAAGTCGTCAAATTTAGGACTAATTCGCTCTTGGAAATTTTTGTAAAAGGTCTACAGTGTTAAAATACTCGTACCTAAAGTATTCAACGACAACTAAACGATCTTACTCGCTCTCGTGGCGCAGAGTACTAGCGCATTGGTTTGTTAACCAAAAGTTCGCTGGATCGAGCCCAGCCGGAGATAACTTTTTAATTTTACGCAATATTCGCTAAGTCGATTAGCTGTTAGCTATTTGTAGTAATAACTTATTTTACGTCTCGAACCCGTATCCATTGTGCACTTTGTACGAAATTTGTTAAAAAGGTTGCTAAAGAAGTTTTTTCCGTTTTGTATGGAAGAGATAGAAATCTATTGAGTAAGTTAATGCTCTAGCTGGCCCAACAGGTTTACAATGGCCTCCGGCCAATGTGCTTGAAAATAAATGCTTGATGCTTACTGAATGCTTTTGCCGCAGATTGGGCTTGTTTATATGTATATAAGTAAAATATTATTTTTTAAAATAATTTATTGTTCTTTATTATTATTTAATATTTAATGTACATGTATTGTATATGTGCACGTAATACTTCTTTATACTAGTTCTATTATTATTTATGTCGAAATTTACATAAAGTAACAACAAAATCCCTAGAAATTTTATAGAGATAGTTTTTTACTTGATTAATCTGCATTTGATATCTTATTACTAAACTCTGTACTTTTAAGGAATTTGTATAACTTTCATTCTATCTGAAAAAACAACCACAAGTTTTTACATAGATATCTACATATAAATTGAGGGAACAGAAACACGCCGAGCAAGTACCTGCTTCTACAATCTTCTCAACTTTCTTTGATCTTTTGCAAATCACAATCATAATTTTATCCCAAGCAATGCAAATAATGGAGGCAATGACCACTAGTGCCAGAATAACAGCACATCCACCCAAAACCAATGGACGAGTGTTCAGGGCTGAAATGAGGAAGACCTCAACCTTTACAGTCTGACATTAGTTTGTAAAATTACACACTATAAATTACAGTACCTACAGACCAAAATTACTTGCTACAGACTCCGAAGTCAACGCGGAGACGGAGTCATGGACTCCGGCGTCCGGCGTCATAGTACCGTATATAACTATACTCCGGAACTAAAGTGACTCCAACAACGTTTTGACTCTTGTTCCGAAGTCTGCAGCAAGCAAGTTTCATTGTAATAACGCTTGTTCAGAATTTATATGCAATCTAGAATGAAAATTGGGAAGTTCAGTATGTTTCTTATGTTCCACACTTGACTCATGCAGAGTTTATGTATGTTTGCTTGTGATCATTATCAGATTCTTTTGTCTAAAAAACCCGAAGTTTTACTAAACTGAACCCTGAGGCAAAGGTTGCGTAGTGTTGGTGACCGGCGCGTAATCAGCCGGCTAGTTTGCGCGGTAACGTGACGTGTCAGAATGTAAATGGTGAGATGGTGACCGGTGAAAGCAGACTCACGTTTAGCTGGAGTCTGTTATGTAGGGTAGACTTGACCGACCGGACCGGCGGACCATTGTTCCGGCCACCCGGACTGGGCCGGCCGAAAATTTAGGCCTGTCACAAACACTAGTTGCTTTCTGTTGCTGCTTTCTGTCCCCTAAAGGGCCGATTTCTGTATATTTCGGAGTCACGCGGACACGGGCACGTATGGATCAAGTTTAATCAATGAACTACGATTAATCTAGCCAGAAGCTGATTTTTAACCCCTTTACCAGGGTTATTACTCGTCCTTCTCCTTGATGTCGTTCAACTGATTCACCAAAACTGTCGGGCCATCGTGATTTTTTTAATAACTGCAAAATAGTGTATACACTATACCTACATATGCACAGCATAAGATGAAACTAAGCGGTCCATTTTTTACAGCAGTGGACCAAATATTGTGCCAGGCCACAGTGCCTGGCCACATGTTTTTAATCACCACAAGTTCGAACACATCGAAGCCAGACAAAAACAATCATGATCTATTGATGTTTTAGCCCGTATTCATGCAAGGACACTGACTCTACTGTAGCCAACAAAAAACTGAATTATCTAGGTCCCAAACAGTGACTCTACTCTTAGGGATAGAACGACTGCCACAAAAAACAAGCAGAAGCATAAACCAGGTTTGGGGACTTGCTTTGTTTCTTAACTCTTCGAAAAAATCCGATCCTAACACTGAAATAAACAGACTCTTCAGTCCTGAGTAAAAAGTACACCAGACTGAAGTACAATCTGACACAAAAGACACCTAACAACTGGACCTAGAGCTTTCAAAGTCTAACAGCACTTAACAGTATCCACTTTGTCAAATTTGTGACAGAATATATCTTCATAACTATCTATATGGTTAAATCCGGTAAATTATTAGACTAATGGTAGTATTTATGTATCTGGGTATATTTAAGGCTTTTAATGCAGACGACTAAAAAGATGTTCGTGTACTAAATTCTAAAACGTTTCAATGACTGAAAACTGCCTTACCGTGCAACTCAATGGCTACAGTGCCAGGGATCATAGTGTTGGATAGGGTCCGATTCGACATTCTGCAAATCACAATAACATTATTAACAACCACTTTTGTTGACGAGCGTAGGCTATAATAAGCTTTTAAAGCAGGAACTATTGTTTGAAACTAAAGTCTGACAAAAAGGTCCGCCACTTCATTTTCTGCGTATTGCTCAAAAATGGTAGGATCCACCAACATATTTGAAAATTGGCCTCTAAGTTTGATTACTAGGGTTGCTTGTGCGTGCAGTTGAAATGATGACAGTACGACCATTTTGTATTTTAACACACCTAATTGGTAAAAAATATGATTAGGAAAGTGAAAAAATCATAACACTTTTTTGCCTAATTTTTTAACATTGTTTTCTCCTAACAGTGTTTTTACTGAATTAACATTTTCTGCTTTTAACTGCTGCCACTTACCCGCTTCCCATCCACAATCGTGTTCTTCCCTCGATTGGCTTTGTTCGCGTGACCGAACTTTATTTTTTGCAGCTGTGGCAAACCTGAAAAATAGAAAATAAATAAAAAAACTTGAACACACAACTATGCACAGTTCAATGAATAAAGACGAATAAATAAAATGGATTCAACGGATTCGATTAAAATTTGTTTTTTCCTGTTAGGCCACAGCCCAACAGGTCTCTAATTTTGATTCTGGTATGTATCTTAACACAGTTCCAGCGTTAAAGTGTTAATGTGCGGAGTGTGTTTTACACATCTTTCACCATATTTTTTGTTCCTTCTAAAGAAGGAACTATTGTTTTGAAACTAACTGTTCGCAGCGTTAAACGCTGCTGAGCAGGCTGCATAGCCTGTATGTTTTGTGTGTGTTCTCAGCCTGGGAGTTGGCTGCTGATTTTTGTCTGCGTATATTGACAAAAATCAATAATCGATGTAGAGTGTTGTAGTGTACTTTTTCAGCCTCGGCACCGTAATGTTTCACCAGCAGTATATAAGAGCCCCTGGATAGCACTGTTTATCGCTTCTTAGAGCTGATGTGCTCAGCTCAGATCAAAGCGTAATTTGGGCCGAATGGCTCGCGGCAGCGGGATGCTTAACATCCTGCAGCACTTTTTTGTAAATGTACGTACATACGTAGGTAGTAGGGTAAGTACCTAAGTTACGCAATGTAGTGTACAGTAGGAGAATAGATACAATTCAATTAAACTTGAAAGTTAGACACCGGGGAAGGAACATTGCCCCTTTTGGGGCCTACTTGTTGCATCTGTCACAATTACAATGCCTGTTATATTCAGTGAGTTGCTGCTTTTGTGGTTGCCGAGAAGATAATTTGAAAATGCAAAAGGTTGACAATAAGTAATCCAATAGGAATCGACTATGTCACCTCAGGGTTGCAAACCCAAC
The DNA here is from genome assembly GCA_030248245.1 of Trissonchulus sp. WLG1_4. Lineage (NCBI taxonomy): Eukaryota > Metazoa > Nematoda > Enoplea > Enoplida > Ironidae > Trissonchulus > Trissonchulus sp. WLG1_4. The sequence continues at coordinate 3,928 of JASANF010017885.1, forward strand.
AATCTAGCCACTAGGCCACTGGGATTGCTAAAGTTTTGATGTTTCACTAGAAGTCATAAACTGACACTGCCACCAAGAACCAAGTTAAACTTAGCTTGTTTGACGAATAGCTGATCTAAAACTTGAGGTAGGTTTACAAAATTGTGCACACTAGATGCAGCAAAGTATGTTTGATTTCTCTGACGATTTCTCTCAAGAGTTATTGCAAAACAAACTTTAAACCAAACAAAAAGCTAAGGTTTAAATGAAGTGAAGCCTGTCGATCCAACTCTGCACATATGTTACCTATGTCTTCTAAGAGAAGCTTCTCCATCGTAAGTCCAGTTTAGAAAGCCCGGATCATCAGCAAAACTGAGATAGGTCTTGCGCGACTGCAACGCGGAAGCGTTCTAGGAAATTGAGCAAAAGCCCTATCTTGATCTCATTTGCATATTTAGCTCACATTCAATAACCCTTAGCAAGAGTACATAATAGTGTCTCACTCTTTATAGAAGAAGAGTGAGACACTCTCCTTTCTGCCTGTGTTATAGCGCAGGCAGATGCGCTCGTCATTTCCAGCCCACATGTTGCCGTTTTATGCAACATGTGGGTAGCCAATCAGAAGCGACCTTCGCTTCTGATTGGCTGGACGCTTGTGCACGTGCTCCAATCAGCACGCAGGCGGCCTCACGTGCTCCAATCAGCACACTGGCCGCCATTACAGCCATTTCATTGTTACATTTTGCCATGATCGGTCTGGTTGGGGGGTTTTTTGTTTTTTTAGCCCAAAGTTATATTTTGCCGACATTTTTATCACCGTTTTCAGCGATTATTGCTAGTATGTGCTGAATATGATGTTAACTGGTAAGTTAAATGTGTTTTTGACAAATTTCAGGCAATAGCACGTGAGGCCGCCTGTGCACAGGCGTCCAGCCAATCAGAAGTAAAGGTCGCTTCTGATTGGCTACCCACATGTTGCATAAAACGGCAACATGTGCGCTGGAAATGACGAGCGCATCTGCCTACGCTATATCACAGGCAGAAAGGAGAGTGTCTCACTCTTCTTCTATAAAGAGTGAGACATTATTATGTACTCTTGCCCTTAGTGATTAGTCAAATTTTTACAACTTGAAAAGATGCGCAAGGGCTCAAGCATCAATAGTTGCTAGATATCTTATCTGTAACTAATAGCTACTTTGGATACACAAGGGCGTCGGTTACCCGAAAACATTCAAAAAGGGTTTTCTCGAAATTTTGATTTTAAAGATACGCCCTCTGCTCAGATCAGTGACGAACTGTGAAATTCATTTTAGGAGTTACTTAATCTTTAACAGCTCACGAGTCACGACACGTTTGTAAGTACCTTGCGAACTATATGCTTTTTGTTCCTTCTAGAGAAGGAACTATTGTTTTGAAACTAACTGTTCACAGCGTTAAACGCTGCTGAGCGGGCTGCATAGCCTGTATGTTTTTTGTGTTTTTTCAGCTTGGGAGTTGGCTGCTGATTTTTGTCTGCGTATATGCATGAAAATCAATAATCGATGTAGCGTGTTGTAGTGTATGTACTTTTTCAGCCTCGGCACCGTAATGTTTCACCAGCAGTAATAAGAGCCCCTGCATAACACTGTTTATTGCTTCTTAGAGCTGATGTGCTCAGCTCAGATCAAAGCGTACTTTGGGCCGAATGGCTCGCCGCAGCGGGATGCTTAACATCCCGCAGCACTTTTTTGTAAATGTACGTACATACGTAGCTAGAATAGTTAATTTTTTTTTTTATGTTTGCCTATAAGGTGGTCGAGTACAGGGTGGTTCCCAGATTCACCTCTTCCTTGTTTTGAAACTATACCAGGCTACGAGTATAGCTCCAAAACAAGGGCATCCTAACTACCAATGGTGTGTGAGTGTAGTATATGACTAAAATTTTAGTCAGAATAGTTAATAATAAGCTAGGTGGTAGTTTTGGATACACAGTGCAATCTAGAATAAGCTAGGTAGTAGGGTAAGTACCTAAGTTACGCAGTGTAGTGTACAGTAGGGGAATAGATACAAATCAATTCAACTTGAAAGGTAGACACCGGGGAAGGAACACTGCCCCTTTTGGGGCCTACTTGTTTATTATTTAACAAAAGAATTTTGCGATACAGGTGTAAATGTAAACTATATTTATAGGACAGAATATATTCATCATTCAATATAAATTTAAAAATATCAATTCATTTAGCAAAAATAGCCTTATAAATTATCCATAGGAAGTTTGACTGAACAATAAATGAAAAAATAAATTCTTACTTTCAACGACTACGATCGTGCCAGTATATTGTCCGTATAATAAGTATAGGATGTAATCATACTTACAGGAGTTTTTTAATGGACTACCTAAGCAGTTTTAAAAAGTCATAAAAAGTATTTCCGTAGGATTCATGGTTCTCTCTAAAGCCTGGTTTATATTTGTCCACAGGAACTGGGCAAGGACACTTTTTAGTCAGCTGCAAGCATTGGCAGAATCGTTTCATCTAATGCTGCGCACTGGCACGCCGTACGACTTCCGGACGAGCCTTTTTTATTCTTTGTAACGATCGTCTGCACAGTCTGGACCTGGAGTTACTATCGTAGCCTGGTATAACTCCAACAGAAGGAAGTAGTGAATCTTTGCACCAACCATACCTTCTGGGAGTAATAAAACTAAAATAGCGCATTTGTAGCCTAGGGTAGTGATGTGAGCGGAAACTGAAACTGAGGGCCTTTTTCTAAAATGGACTTAACTGGACTTGACTTAACTGGACTTAAACCAGCGGACTTAAGTGAACTTAATTAAGTCCGCTGCAAGTTTAAGTCCAGTTAAGTCGGACTTAAGTGGACTTAAATTTGCAGCGGACTTAATTAAGTCCACTTAAGGTGGTAGTCGCGTTTTCGAGGTTTTTGTGATTTCTGTGTAAACTTTGCGCCACCAGTACTCAAGTAATAAGTGACGCCTGAGCATGAATTTTTGGGACAGTACTGTAAAGGTCAAAATCCCCAGGCATGTCTCTCACTTTTTCGAAATTTCACCTGTGGACATTTTTAGAGGGTTTTAATTACAAAAAAATATCTTAAATTTTCGGTGCCTTTTCTTTTCAGCTATTTTCTCAGTAAATTGACTAGTTATCAAAAAAGTGGGGGACATGCCTGGGGATTTTAAACATGTCAAAAACCTTACCAACTTTCAGCCCCAACAGGTAATCGTATGATTCAGAGCTGTGGCGCAAACTTTTTGTAAAAAATTGTAATATTTTGGAAAGGACCTTTCTTTAGTCGCTTATACTGGAAACAAAATCACAGGTTAAATTTCAATGCATGGCATACATTTAGGAAACATATTGTTCTACCTAATGCAAAAGACCGCTTGTGATTTGAATTTGTAAACGCTGAGCTATGGCTTTTCAAAAAAACACCTAAAAACGCAATTACCCCCTTAAGTCCAGTATTTTTGGAACACAGACTTAATTAAGTCCGACTCGATTAAGTCCGACTTAATTAAGTACGATTGCATTCCTAAAATAACTTCAGCTTTTAAGACTCTGTGTGGCTTACGAGTTTATGTTAATAACTTTTGACTAGTTTTACCGTTCTGCATGTGTAATACGTCATTCGAAAGCGCACAAATTGCGCTTTTCAGCCATGTAAATCTTAAAATTTTTTATGCTTTTATTTTTTAAATTTACATCCTGAACAACTATAAAAAGTTGTAATAACTGTATTCTACCATTCTAAAACAAAAATTTTCGTTTAAGGCTGGTGTATTCCCGCGCTTAAGGGCTGTTTCTGTGGTCACTGTGGTCTTGTGGTTCATCATTGGCCTCAGATTGATTTAGACGTGCGAAGTCTTCGATACTGTTCTTAACCTGCGATTAATTCATATGTACTTTCACTCATGCATATTTGGGACAGTTCTGGAGCAGTCTTACGTACGTCAGCCAATCAAATTGAGGCATATTACATGTGACACCAAGAACAGCCAATCAGACAGTTGCAGGTCGACTAGTGGAAAAAACTGCTAGTTTGTGTTGCCTAATTTAAAATGTGTTTTTGAGCATTTTTTCGCGTGAAAATTTGAAATGTTATATTACCTCTGAAACCCTAAAAATTTCTACAGTATATAAAGCACTTTTGCGAAGGCTTTTCGAGTCCCTTGGTAGTCTAGATCGCAAGGTTTTTGCTTTTCAATCGGGGAACCATGGAGCTATCCCGTTCTGAGCTATTTTAATTTCAGTTTTACTTTGATTAGCAAGTGCGATTAATATAATTTTAAGTTATTTTCAATGAAACGCAGTAGTGATGTGGATCGGATCGCCGGATCGGATCGACCGATCCGGGGGTCGGATCGGATCGGATCGGATCGCTGAATTTGCCAGATCGGATCGCCGGATCGGATCGACTTGAAAATTTCGGATCGGCGATCCGGATCGGTAGTATAAATTTTGAGTGTCGACCTCAAAATTTCGTAATTTGACAAATTTTTGCGTAATTTCACAAACTTTTCGAGCGATCCATCAAACGCACCAGTATAACTACTGCTCAAACTATATCAGCTGAAGCTTACAGTTAATGCATACATAAGAAAAGAGGAGGTTTTTCTTCATCCCAAGTTGCGTGAAGACGCGTACTAAATGAGTGAAGTGAACAGTGTATAAATATATCTTAATTTTCGCCTACAGCAACAATCTTGTAACACTGTTTTCGTTAACACAAGAGTTGGGCATTGTTCGTTACAGGCAGAATCGAAATTTTTAACCCGTGATTCCAACCCAACTCGCTGTTTGATACTTGTGGGTAACCCACGATCTAACCCGCGCCGGATACAACCCGCGCCGTCTAAGTCGATCCACGACCAACTTTGACCCACCACTTTAAGTTACCGTACCTGACAAATGATCGTTATTAGCTGATACCCCTGTACTATGTGCACAGTGTACAGCTGTACATTGTTCGCATTGCTATGTACGTACTTTAACCGAACGGTACCCAAATTTATGTACCCAGATTGGATTGAATACGTGAAAAATTTTTCAGAATTCGCCGATTTGACAAAACGCAGCGACCCGCACAGTCTGAAGTTGGTACCAAAGGGTTGACCCATGACTCAAATTTTCCGATCCTACCAATCCCAACCAGTGGGTATCCACGACCTGCGGCAGTGAGTGACCCACTATTTTCAAGACATTTCCATTTTCCAAATAATCAAAATTTGGGTCTTTTCCGTTATTCCCCCAGTAGTCCGGAATTTGTAATTTACAGAGCCGATTTAAATAATTTTTGCACTAATGGACTCCTCTTGACCTCAAGACTTCAAAAATGCAAGTTTTAAAAAATATGAAATTTTTAAAATTTAATACAAAATGCGGATTTTTTCATTTTCTGAGATGAGAAAGTGTTTTATATAAGAATTTTCGGGTTTTGGATCTCTACAATTTCAAAAAATTTTCAAAAATTTTTAAATTTAAATTTTTTAAATTTTAAAACTTTTTAAAATTAGTTTTTTAAGTCCTGATATTAAGAGGAGTGCGTTGGTGCAAAAATTATTCAAATCGGCTCAGTAAATTCCAATTCCGCCCTGGTGGGGGAATAACGGAAAAGACCCCAAAATTTTTGGTCGTGGGATTGTGTAACGAGCTCTCATTGCAAAAATGCCATCTTATCATGTATATACAAACTCACACTCATGATAATAGGTTATACTTAACAATATTTCTAGAAAAAGTGAAATTTTTAGCTTTCATCACAGTTACAGTCACAATTTTGAATCGGATCGGCGGATCGGATCGGATCGGCCGATCCGGGGCTGGATCGGATCGGATCGGATCGGATCGCCAATCAAGCATAGGTACGGATCTGGGCCCGATTTATCGAAACAAAATGTTCGTCATCGAAAATGTTCGTCATCAAAAGTTCGTCATCGAAAATGTTGGTCATCGAAAATGTTCGTCATCGAAAATGTTCGTCATCGAAAAAACAAATGTTCGTCATCAAAAATGTTCGTCATCGAAAAACCAAATGTTCGTCATCGAAAAACCAAATGTTCGTCATCGAAAATACATGTTCATTATTGAAAAGACAAATGTTCGTCATCGAAAATGTTCGTCATCGATAATTTTGGATTGATGGAAACATTTTCGATGATGAACATTTGTTTTTTCAACGGTAATTTATCAAAAGACAAATGTTCGTCATCGAAAGTTCGTCATCGAAAATGTTCGTCATCGAGAAATTTTTCGATGACGAGCTTTGGTCTTTTAGAACATTATTATGTTCTAAATGACAAAAGCTCGTCATCGAAAATTTTTTCGATGACGAACATTTCAACGGAGCTCGGTACCTCCGTTGAAATTTTCAACTGCGAACATCTATAAGTACATAAGCAGCTGGCAGTAATTTTAATAAAAATATAAATAGCCAACCTTATGTATTATTAATTAAATATTAATGTAAATAGCAAAATATCAATTTATTATATTATTATATTATATTATTTATTATATTTTTAATATTAATAATAACAAAATAATTGAAATTAAAAGTATTTTTAATACCAATTTTTAATATTAATTATTAAAATAACCGTACTGCCGTATGGACATTGGGACCAACTGAACGGCAGAATGGCCGTTCGATTCATACCTTCGCCCGTACAGCCATCTGCCACTTTGCCCGTCAACCATATGTTCGTTCATCTATATATATATACTAAACCGCATTATTTCACTTTGTCCGTATATGCCCGGCAAAGTTAATTTCAGTTCAACTTAGCCAAAACTCCCGGGCATACGGACAAACGGACATACTGTTCAAAAATATGAATCGCAACTTAGGCCCAAGCTATGCGCGTTTGCCTTAAAAAGTAATAATTAAAAAACGGATTGTACAGGCTTTGTCCGTATGCCCTGCTGAAGTATGAATCCACCCTAATAGCTGTTAAAAATGAATAACTGATATCTACGACCATACTGCAAAGAGAGTTGGCTGGCCGTTTCAAGCATTTGGTTCAGGCGTACTTAATTTTTAAGACCGGTTCATACTTGTCCTTGTCACAGAGGGACAAGAAGGACTAGGGCACATTTCGGTCAGCTGCTGTGAAGAATTAACGGAAGCGTTTAATATGATTTTTGTATGCGGTCTGGAATTGAGGTCAAATATTTTCATGCCAAAAATCGGCTTATTTGGCCAGGTAATTTTGGAATTGCTCAAGGACAAAATGATAGGGACAAGGACAAGGGCGAGTATATGAACCGAGCTCTGTGAAATCATAACCAGCTTTTCAGCTTTTCTGAACTATTAAATTAGTTCTCTTTCGGCAAAAGGATTTACGTAAAGTTTTTCAAAACTTTGGTTAATGTTGCGGAAAAGTTGAAACAAAATAATATTCAACTTTGAGAGTTTGCCACTATCCATTGACACCAGACAGAACCACTAAATTCAATACTTTATTGTACCTCAATTTTAGTAGTATATATATATTAGGTAGTCTTAGGTAGTAGTAGTATTGGAAGTAGTTAGTAGTACTTATTATTATTAGAGAATTTAGACTTTAATGAAAATGTTCTAATTCCGAATGTTTAGACTTAGAACGACTGATCTAATTTCGAACGCTGAAAATTTTCAATAATGAACATTTTCGATGACGAACATTTGCTTTTTCGATGACGAACATTTGTTTTTTCGATGACGAACATTTGCTTTTTCGATGACGAACATTTGCTTTTTCGATGACGAACATTTGCTTTTTCGATGACGAACATTTGCTTTTTCGATGACGAACATTTGCTTTTTCGATGACAAACATTTTTGATGACGAACTTTTCGATGACGAACATTTTCGATGACGAACATTTGCTTTTTCGATGACGAACTCGCTGTTGAAAAAGCAAATGTTCGTCATCGAAAAAGCAAATGTTCGTCATCGAAAATGTTTCGATCAATCCAAAATTTTTGATGACGAACATTTTTGATGGCGAACATTTCTGATGACGAACATTTTGCTTCGATAAATCGGGCCCTTTTCCTTTTCAAAAATGCCATCTTATCATGTATATACAAACTCACACTCATGATAATAGGTTATACTTAACAATATTTCTAGAAAAAGTGAAATTTTTAGCTTTCATCACAGTTACAGTCACAATTTTGAATCGGATCGGCGGATAGGATCGGATCGGCCGATCTGGGGCTGGATCGGATCGGATCGGATCGGATCGCCAATCAAGCATAGGTACGGATCTGGGCCCGATTTATCGAAACAAAATGTTCGTCATCGAAAATGTTCGTCATCAAAAGTTCGTCATCGAAAATGTTGGTCATCGAAAATGTTCGTCATCGAAAATGTTCGTCATCGAAAAAACAAATGTTCGTCATCAAAAATGTTCGTCATCGAAAAACCAAATGTTCGTCATCGAAAAACCAAATGTTCGTCATCGAAAATACATGTTCATTATTGAAAAGACAAATGTTCGTCATCGAAAATGTTCGTCATCGATAATTTTGGATTGATGGAAACATTTTCGATGATGAACATTTGTTTTTTCAACGGTAATTTATCAAAAGACAAATGTTCGTCATCGAAAGTTCGTCATCGAAAATGTTCGTCATCGAGAAATTTTTCGATGACGAGCTTTGGTCTTTTAGAACATTATTATGTTCTAAATGACAAAAGCTCGTCATCGAAAATTTTTTCGATGACGAACATTTCAACGGAACTCGGTACCTCGAACATGATGACGAACATTTGCTTTTTCGATGACGAACATTTGCTTTTTCGATGACGAACATTTGCTTTTTCGATGACGAACATTTGCTTTTTCGATGACAAACATTTGCTTTTTCGATGACGAACATTTGCTTTTTCGATGACGAACTCGCTGTTGAAAAAGCAAATGTTCGTTATCGAAAAAGCAAATGTTCGTCATCGAAAATGTTTCGATCAATCCAAAATTTTCGATGACGAACATTTTCGATGACGAACATTTCTGATGACGAACATTTTGCTTCGATAAATCGGGCCCTGATCCGCATCAAATTTTCGGACCGATCCGACCCGATCCACATCACTAAAACGCAGTTTATCCAATCGAGTTCGAACGTTATTTCACGTGTAAAAGACTGTTCCTCTGTCCTCAAGGAGTATGAATCAATCACCCATATATAAAGACAGGGACAAGGACTTTACGTTACTTTTACTTTTTGTTAATTCTTGATCACTTTCAATAATGCAAAAACAGACTATTATGTTGTTTTCGCAAATGCAGACGCAAATGTAAGATGATGCAGCACTGGTCGAGACTTAGTGAAGACTCAAATGTCATTGGCTAAAAATGACAAACCTGGACCAGGTGATTAATCATAAGACGAGTAATCAATAACACCCGGCCAATCAAAAACTACAAAAGTGCCCATAACAAGAAACACTATAGGACAACAAATTTGGTCAAATAATGACTGCTCGACACCATGTAATTTCAGCAAACTGTGTCGTATTATTTTTCAGCAGGATTTATGTGTCACTATAGTCTTATCTAGATTATTTTCAACCATACTTGACAAAGCGTAAGTCTGAAAACCCGGACTTACTGCACTCGTTAGTGGTACAAAATTTTTAAGCTTTATAAGAAAATTATGTTATTACAAACTTTAAAATTCAGTCCTACAACGGTTATCAGCTCTAAACTTGAAACTTCAGCCAAAACGAAACATCATACGTTCCATAAAAATGCCAGTAATCGACTGAAAAAGACTAATTATCGGCCATATAGCAACTTTAAAAAAATAAAAAACTTAAAAAGTATGTCATCAAAAAGCCCATTTATTTAGCTATCATTTGACATATAGATCATCTAAATCGGTGTTCCTTATTTCTCCAACCACCAGGCAGTTCAGGCCTGAAAAAACAAAAATACATTAACAGATACGTAAAAAATGCTCAAAAACTGAAAAACATGTACTGAAGTTGCGGTTAAGATGCTAGTTTCGATACAGCGATAATCGCCGACTAATTAATGCTTCTTCAAGAAGAACACATTACTATATCTGGTCGTCCGATGTCGGCCAGTTTGATTACTAACTAATCATTACTTGCTAAAAATCACCAGAATGATTTAACTTAATAACTTGTTCATTTTGTTTCACTCACTACTATTGGTTAAAAACCGTCAATGAGATTCCATTTTTTCAGTGTTTTGCTTGCCACATGTGAGTTGTGTAACTTTTTTGTTAATTTTGGGAAAATTCCCCGCTTTTCTTAAACTGAACAAACAAGGTATTTTGGGGCAAAACGTTCAGAAAGAAGCGAGCCTAAATTTAAAGTAAACTGACCAGATGTAAGCAAAAACGAGAAGTGTAACCATTTGGGACAAACAAGGCACGCTGCCGGAGTACTTGTCGCTGTATTTAGGTTTTTCTGAAGATATGGACAAAAGTGATTCAAGTGTTTTTGTTTTGAAACTAAGGTCACAAATACTAAAAAAGTTGCAAGACATGACAATACAAAAGACAAGACAGAAATTGCATGTAGTGTCATTTTCCAGCATTAAAATTAAAGACCTGTTGTGCTGTGCTGTAAAAATAGTGCACTGTCATAGAGAAAGAATCAGTTTTTAATAACATTAAATTACGGGTGCACTAAAAGGTCATTGACTGTGGCTATTAACCTCTTCGCGACACTTTCATTTTTCATCATAGTATTTGTATTTTCAAAAAAATATGTTTGTTTGTTTATCAAAAAAAAATTGACAGATCGTTTAGCTGGATATCGCAACTATGCAAATCTTTTTTACTTTTTTTGTGAGTCTAAAAAGTTTTTGATAAAATCAAAATCAATACTCAACGGTAAAAAATGCTAACTGCTTAATATTGTTAGCTTTAAGGGGGTAGTGTCGCGAAAGCAGTCGATTTTGCGCGACTATAAAACTTTTTCAGTGAAAGATAGGTCATTGTTCTTTATATATTCTAAAAATATGTTTTAAGGCAAATAATTTCGTAAAGTTTCAGCAAAATTGATGCAGCGTACAGTTAGCCGTGAAGTCGCAAAGTCGGAAAAATGACGTTTTGAAAACCTATTCACATTCGATAATTTCGTCACAATTATAAAACTTTTTGTTTAGATTGTTACTGAGATTTACAGATTTAAACTGTGAAACTGTGCGTAAACTGTGAAGTACTCACAGCAATAATGATAAATTGTAAAAAATCTAGAAGCTTATTTTGAAATCTAAAGAAACTGGAACCTTTATTTTTCATTTTTCTTATTTGTGACAAAAAATTGTGCGTCAAAACGTTACACGTACTTCACAAGCTGGCCAATCTGATATCTGGCTTCATTTTTTGAACTTTTATGCCTCTATTGTGTGATGTCTGGCTCACAAATGGTTATTGGTTAAAAATATTGGTAGATATTGGTAGACTAGTGTCTGGCGGTATTTATTTGACACCATATGGCATTTCACTAGTTTCTCAGTGAACGTACAATTTCAAAGCAAAAAGCTCTCTTTTTGCAACCTATGAGCAAAACTGCTTTGGCGACACTACCACCTTAAGTCTGTTTCACAGGATGGGGAAAAACGTGGGGAATCCCCACGTGGGGCACCCCATGTGACACCCCAAGGGGTGCCCCGCGGGGTACCATGTGGCATCGTGTGACACCCCATGGGGTGCCCCGAGGGGCACCATGTGGCATCGTGTGACACCCCATGGGGTGCCTTGAGGGGCACCATGTGGCACCGTGTGGTATCCCCCGGGGATTCCCCTGGGGTAACGTATTCACACGATGGGGCATGAACGCGCGGGAGTTTGAATTTTTAGGCGCGTAAACGGTCAAAATACTAAGTATTTACGAAGGTATTACATTGAATTTTGACATATGTGATATGTGCCTTCGGCATAAATTACGTGTAAGAATTTATAAAAATTATTTAAATTTTGTAGCTTACTTAAATATAATTCATGAGCTACGTATTTGTAAAAGCCGTAATAGACTAACCAAATGTGAAAGAATTAACTCAAATAATTGAGTTTAAGCCCTAAAATTGTCCTTTAAGCATTTGTATAAAGTCACGTGATCATCAACAGTGCTTACTAATTGGCTGTCGCAAGTGGTGCCACATGGAAAAACGCACGGCGAGCGATACTGATTTTCCCCACTGGGGCACCCCATGGGGTGTCACACGATGCCACGTGGTGCCACATGGTGCCCCTCGGGGCACCCCATGGGGTGTCACACGATGCCACATGGTGCCCCTCGGGGCACCCCATGGGGTGTGACACGATGCCACATGGTGCCCCTCGGGGCACCCCATGGGGTGTCACACGATGCCACATGGTGCCCCTCGGGGCACCCCATGGGGTGTGACACGATGCCACATGGTGCCCCTCGGGGCACCCCATGGGGTGTCACACGATGCCACATGGTGCCCCTCGGGGCACCCCGAGGGGCATCATGTGGCACCATGTGGCACCCAATGGGGTGCCCCAAGGGGCACCCCATGCGTTTTCCCCATCGTGTGAAACAGGCTTTAGTGTGATGTGTTTGTTGAAGCGTTGCTGAACTATTTAGCCGCGATAATAACAGTTCAAAAATAAACTACTAAAAAACTTATCATTTTTGAAATTGTAAAAATTTGTATTTATTTTTCCATAAATCTGTGGCTTTTGCTAATTTTTTAAACGCATATGCCATAGTTCTAAAATGAAATGTGTGGCCAATTTATGTTGCGAAATTAGCTGAATTTTGTGTCTTACTTCCCTGTTATGTTGCCGTCTGTAATTTTTTTTGAAATTTTGCCATTTTGCAATTTCTGAAATAGACCTTATTTTCTTATTCGTAAAAATAAACTTGATATATTGCTAATAAGAAAGAAATCAAATTTCGTGCTTCGTTCGGGTGCTTCGCTCAAATTTCTTGTGACAGAATTCTTTCACCGGATTAAACGAATTGGACAAAGTTTACTCCGAAGCTTAGGAATGTATATCGGACTACTTGGGTGGATTTCACAAAGGTGGTTTTACTAAACCATTGGTTTTACCAAGAGTACATAATAGGAAGAGTATGACACTCTTCCTATTATGCCTACGGGCGTGCGTCCAATGCGCAGCGCGAAATAGCCCGTTTATGTACGGTTTTGAGGGGGGGTACCCCCCCCCTCAACTGAAGACCCCGTACTCAACTGAGGGGGGGTACCCCCTACTCAGTTCGATACCCCGTGCTCAACTGATGGGGGGGGGGTGTACCCCCCCTCAACTCAGCACCCCGTCTTCAGTTGAGGGGGGGTACCCCCCCTCATTTCAAGACACTGACAAAGTCTTTGCGCTACCCCCCCCCCCTCAGTTCAGTACCCCGTCTTCAGTTGAGGGGGGGGGGTACCCCCCCTCAGTTCAGCACATCAACAAAAGTCCTTGTCAGTGTCTTGAAATGAGGGGGGGGTACCCCCCCCCCTCAAAACCGTACATAAACGGGCTATTTCGCGCTGCGCATTGGACGCACGCCCGTAGGCATAATAGGAAGAGTGTCATACTCTTCCTATTATGTACTCTTGGTTTTACGTACGTTTTGCATGATTAGCACATAATTTCATTACGAAATATCGAATGATTCGTTACTAATTTCGTAGATTTTCTTAAACCATTGGTTTAGCTCAGTTGAAATTTCAAACCTGCAGCGCAGCAGGTCTTTGTTCTGCTGAAATTTCAACTGAGCTAGACCAATGGTTTAAGAGAAACTGCGAAATTCGTAACGAATCATTCGATATTTCGTAATGAAATTATGTGCTAATCATGCAAAACGTACCTACGTAAAACCAATGGTTTAGTAAAACCACCTTTGTGAAATCCACCCCTTGAGTTTAAATTAGTCAGCTGTTTAAATTTAGTACAGACAAATTCCTAACAAATCAAACGGGACAAAAAATTTACACGCTTAACATACGATGAGCCAATTATTGCCTAGTATTACACGGAGTCTAGCGAGTTAGAGTGTGAGACTTTGAAGACTTTACTGTACAACAAAATAATACTTTTTCAGACTGCCGGGCCAGCGTTTCACCGGTACAATGGCCCAATCAGATTCCGGCAGTGAAACAGCCAGGCCTGGTTCGCTCCCAGAGTGCCGACAAAGTCATGAAGATCGAAAACCTAGAGCACCAGATGCCGCAACGACAGCGGCCTTGGCAGCACATGCGAAAAATGATTATGAAGGCCGTCGATCTACAGCATCTCGAACAGGCGATGGAGACGAACCAAAATATGCAACCACCGCCGCCACCAACTCGACCCCCGCCGACCCTTTCTACTCCAAATGTCACAAACGCCACCACTGATATCATCACCAGTAGCCCTTTCGTGCCTGGGCCCATTGCGCCGATCGCGAATGGCAGCAGTGCAACTCCAGACAATGTCACAGCCGGAAATATGACCTGGCCAATCGGAAACTGGACCTTCGACCCAAACAATACCAGATCTACGGGTCCTACTCCACCGATTGTTGGGCCGTATGGTACCAGAACAACAACGAGACCGCCTTACCCACCACCGCCTCAGTACACAACCACCACAACAACGGCACGGACAAAACAGCGCACACCAAAGAAAGGAGAAGGTAACAGAATACAACAGATAATCTAATAGAACCTACGCAACAGGGCATAAAATTCAATTATTCTTGCTTTTATCGGTTTGCCCGTATGCTCCAACATCCATAAAAACTATAAATCGAACCTGACAAGTGAGTCTACATATTCTGGCTAGGTGTTGCTCTGGACGAAATACCCATCACGTTTTCAATTCAAAGGCAAAAATCTTCTCGTCGTGTTTAGTGAATTCTATCGACGATGAAGCAGAAACCGCTTAGGCTTAATATTTTGTATCTCCACTGAAATTACTACTTGTTTGAAGACGAGACTCTAGCACTGATGTTACTGCACTCTTGATGTTACTTATGCGCTGTAACAATGAATGTGTGGGGGACCGTCTGTGATATCAACACACCTATCGCTTTGGTCAGGAGAACTCTGCTATAAAATCAAAGGGTCTAGGGGTCCCCCTTGGCCCCTCGCCCCTTTGTATCGAAACGGCTTTAATTTATAGGGATCTCTGAAATGAAGCAAGACGTCAATCGTCCATTCTCTTAAGCGAAATCAACTTAGTTCAGTGCTCCCGTAGTTTAAGAATTGTGTCGGTATTAGACAAAACGGACTGCCCTGATTGATTTTAACTGAAACCAGGTAGATGTAACTTGAGACTTGTGAACGTCATATCAACTAATGTGATTCTTCGTCATTTATATGATCGTTTTGTGATTCTCTTGAACGGACAGAATCTGTTGTCATTTAAGACAAGGTGCCTCCCTGCTATTTTGCCTCTCATTCGGGCGATACCTCATGGGTATAACCAAGAGTGTGTATAACCAACATATGTAAAAGATAGAGTAAAACATTACTGCATCTTCTACTTGATGTAACTGATTACTGCCAAAACTCTCAATTTCAAACTTCTGAAACTATTGTTAAAATTTTGTGCAGTATCGACAGTTTTTTTTTAATTTCAGCAGAAGACGACGAGGAAGACACAATTCTGGGTATGCAAACGTGGCTGTTTGCGTTGATCATCATAGTTATTATTGTAATAATAATTATTATCTTGATCATCTGCTGCATATGCTGCCGGGGCGGTGGTAAAAAAGACAGAAAAGATAAAGGAAAAGGAAAAGCAAAGAAAGGTGCAAAAGGTATGACCTTTCACAATTTATGTTAAGTATATTTTTAGGTGGAACCTTAAAGTATCGCTCGGAGTCACCGTAACAGAATTTGATCGAAAACCTTTTGCAGTTACATTCTTGTGGATTGACTCACTAACAAAAGTTGCTTAAACTGAACCAGCTTTCATTTAGTGTATATAACATCAACTTTCGTTGAACTTCTAATTTTAACCTAAATTTCAATGACATAAGATTATTAAATTGAAATACCAAATAATCGTAATTGTGACCTGTTTTGCTGTTTTTTGCAGAGAACTGATAATTACAACTTTTTAAAAAGTCGTATTTGCAGGCAAAGCATTAGAAAATTTTCCTAAACACATTGATCAACATTGACAAAAATGTGCTCATTTCAAACTCATTAGCTATTTTGGCCTTTGTAAACGGATGCTAGGGTCCAGATGGCTGGGGTGGGCGACACGGGATATCCAGCAAAACCGGGCCTTCCGCTCCCCTAGCGTGAACCTCGGATTACTTAGTGGCCGCCCACAGCTAGGCGCTTCACACACGCCTACTGCGAATATTTGCCGTATAAAATACGCCTGCTGTTAAGCCACGGTAGTCCGCTCATCCTTCTCAGGGTGGGATCGACTTGTGTTGTCCACGAGCAACTCGTAGTCGAGAGGATGGTAAAAAAAGCTATAGATTGTTGAGATCGTTTGAGGCACCGCTGAGCTCGTTTCAAAAAACAGTCCCATTATGACATTTCAATCTTGACTGTGTCATAAAAGTTGGTATACTGCTCCCAGATGTACATACCTATGAAACTATGCGAAAATTTGTGTCTGATGTTTTGTGTTCTGGAAAATGTTTCCCAGTTTATATACCTATGTGTACACATATGCATGTACATATTCATTAGGTTAGCTGAGTTCAAGAAGATCGCCCCAGTATGCCAAAACATAAATTCAACATAGTGAAAAATCTCTCTTCAACTCTGGCACGCTTCATACTAGCCAAAGTGAATAATGAAACTGCAAATTCGTAACCTACAATCTTTCATTTTGCAGGATCGAAAGATAAAAAGGATAAAAGTGCACGCTCAAAGTCTAGCAGACGTGACGAAGAGAAAATGAAGAGTACTAAGACGCCATCAAGAGAGGAAGCCGCAGCACCCGCTCCTGGGGACGTTGCCACCGCCGGTGAACCTTCCGCCGGTGAACCCGGTCAACCCCCGCCGCCCTCCCCAGCACTATCCCCAGCCGTTGCGCCAGCGGAAAGCGCTAGCCAGCTGGCCTCTGGATCCGCTAAGGATTCGACCTGGGGATCCACGGCTAAACCTACAGTAAGCAACGGTGCAGGGTTAGGGCTGTTTTATACTTACAGTCTTGCATGTCTGTTCTCAGGACAATATTGTGAAAAAGTTGCGGCAATAAGTATGATGACGGAAGTTAGTTTGTGATGTGAACTTTATGCGACTATAATCATAAAATTGACCCTAACCGAGATATGGTTGCTGAGATATGATACAAAGTAAATTGTAGTTTAAAAAAATTTGAAAGCGTAACCGGTTAAACATTACATTTTTAACAAAATTTAAACACTAAAGACGCGGTTGTCGAAATCTCGCGTACCCGCGGAATATATTTAACGTAGCTCTCAGCAAAAATAATCAAGTTTGGAACCTTTAAATTTTGCATTACAGAGACCTCAAAAAAACTTATTTACAATACATTTCAGCGCTTCCCTGTGAATGTGTCAAATTTTATGACCATGTCAAAATTCCTATTCACAATAATTTTGTTTTTCACCTAGCAACGCGAAACCTCAACCGACTTTGACGATCTCTGCATCGATAGAAAGATCTTTCAAAAATCTAGACGTGAAAGGTGTTCGATTTTTATTTTCATTTTATGTTATGCGAAAAATCGATTTTTTAACAATCAGTCGTGTTTGAGCAGCTACAAAAAGTGCTGCAAGCAAAAATTTGAAAATCTAAAAAGTTTCACGTCAGTATTTCGCATTCGACAGCAGTGACCC
>JASANF010017886.1:0-18219 GCA_030248245.1 Trissonchulus sp. WLG1_4
CCCTTGATGGTCAAGTGTATTCACACCGATCAAGTACCGGCATAGTGAGATTGCTTAAGTATATTGTTTTATGGCATATATAAAAGTTGGTGACTTTTATCATGTCTATTGAGTGTATTTTAGCAATCAAGCAAGTAGTTTTGCAGTCGGCACTTAAAAAACGCTATTTTTCATAAAATGTGAGCAATTCTTTCTCAAATTAACGCCAAAAGTGTCAAGATTGCTAATTTTTGGACAGATGAAGAAAAAAATTGTGTCAGTCTTAGGGGAGGAGATTCAAAAACTAGGCTCCGAGGAAGTGCAGGGAGGTTCCACAGAGAGGGGGAGTACTAAAAAATCAGTAAATTGTAACTTTGACGTTGGTTCAAGAATCAAGATTAAGCATAAAAATACGCCAACAATGTGACAAAAAATCCAAAAAATATCATTTTTCATATCCGCATCCGCTTAGATTAGTTCAAGCGTAAAATTACCAGTTTCTACACATTATACTTCTGTCTAGAAATTCTACCCCTTGAAATTTGTCTCAGAATTCTGAAGTCAAAACTAAGCTAGTGTCTCACGAACCCATTGTCTGTGCCAAGACCATTATATTGTATTTCTAGTCAGCGCTTTCCCCCAAGCATAGCAGGTAGCGGAAACGTAGCTCTTTACAATTTTCTCTAGGCCAAAATAGGCAGAGAACGAGTATCAAATTTTACATACCCTTTTCTCACTCAACTTTTTTTCGGCTCAGCATTTTTGCATATCTTCACTTTAAGGTTATCTTTCACTTTATTTAGTTTATGACTTCACTATATCTTCACTTTTGGTTATCTTTGATTTTAATTAGACTAATCGGCCTCTTTAGTCCAAAATAAAAAAATCAAATCAAATCAATCGAAACCACATAAGGGGGTAGTGTCGCGAAAGCAGTTTTGCTCATAGGTTGTGAAAAGAGAGCTTTTTGCTCTGAAATAGTACGTTCAATGAGAAGCTAATCCAACGCTGTATGGTGTCAAATAATTACTACCAGACACCATACTACCAATATCTACAAATATCTTGGACCAATCGCCATTACTAAGCCAGACATCACACAATAGGGACATAGAAGTTCGACAAATCAAGCCAGATATCAGATTGGCCAGCTTGTGGAGTACATATATAATGTGTAAACGCACAATTTTTTGCGACAATTAAGAAAAAAGAAAACTGAAGGTACGTTTTTTTGATTTTACAATAAGCGTCTAGATTTCCCATAATTTGTTATCATTGCTGTTACTACTTTACAGTTTACGTACAGTTTCACAGTTTAAACACTTATTACACCACAGCCGCTACAGCAATTTGCACATAAATATAGTGTGCATAAACTACAACATATGTGCTATCAGTCTGTGCAAACAAACTAAACAGAAAAATTAATAAACGTGACGAAAACAATGGAATGTGAATAGGTTTTCAAAACGTCATTTTTCCGACTTTGCGACATCATTGCAAACTATATTATGCTGCACCAATTTTGCTAGAACTTGGCAGAATTATTTGCTTTTAGATAGATTTTCAAAATATAGAAAGAACTATTTCTAACATTTCACTGAAGAAGCTTTACAGTCGTGCAAATTCGACTGCTTTCGCGACACTAACTCCCTTTAAAGTTTCCATAAATATTAAGTCCGCCCTAAAATACCTGAAAACCACCGTCCACTCCGATGGCCAGTTTAGTCACTTTCTCATCTGGCTCAGCGGTGTTTTGCGCCGTCAGCGCAGTTGCGCTTTTGCGGCGTCTGACGCGCACACAATGTGCGTAATGCCGTCGACTGGGATTCAGCTGAATGTGACGCGGACAGAAGCCATAGTAGCTCTGCAGACAGACAAACAGTCCGCCGGGCGTCTCAGGACTGTGAAAACAGTACATACATTCGTCTTTGTAGACTTTGTCCGAGGCACGGGGCTGGCGTATCTCTTGATCCATCTGAAATAAAAAAGCAATACTATATAAAGAAATACTAAAAGTACGTATCATACAGATAAAGGCGTCAAAATTTTGGAGGGGCCTCTCCGGCAAAATTTTGGGACCCTCACCCTCCCCCTGATTGACGAAAAAACCATAAATTTTGCAACATTTGCAGAAAAGTTACTAAAAAAATGACATTTTTACTCTCTACTTTGCCCAAATTTTCGGGACTGTACCCTCGATTTTTGAAGGACGTCTCCCTTCAAAAATCTAAGGGAGTTTCCCCATATATGTATATATGGTACGTATATACTCCTCAGCTCGACCAAAAGTACATGTAGACAATAAACATGTACTACATGCTTTTACATTACACCAACTTTTAATCATTTTTAAATTACATATAATATTACACTTTTTTACATTATCCGGGACATAATTAAATTTACAGGCAGGTAAAGTAGGTAATATACTCACAACCATGTGAAACTTTCACCCTATATTATACGCCTTTGAAAAAATTCCCCTTATATATTTTTCCCTCAATACATTCCCACATGGATTCAGCCTATTTTCTTTTTTTAATTTCCACCCACACACCACAGCCAAGAGCGCGTCACAAAATTTCCTGGTCGACTGCGGAAAAAAAGCCGGAGAAGGAAAATTTTATCAGTCTCAAATTGTCTCTAGTTTTTTCACTCTGATACCAATCACCACCCTTATGGTGCTTTTCCCATAAAAGGCTAGGGAGCCAGCACCATTGACAAGCCAAGTTGTAAGAGCGTAAGTGTCCACTTGTCACAAGAGATACCCTGGAGACAGATTCTCTGTTGCCACAGTCTTGTAGCCAGCTACTTGAAGCCAGTGGTTTAGCTCAGTAGGACCTTGCCCAAAACTGGGATTTAGCGGATTAAATTTAAATCATACATGAACCAGGGTGAAGGGATGGGGGAAGGCTTCCCCCGAAATAGAGAAAACGAGGGGGGTGGTTTCCGAGGCGACAGTTGGGCGGAATTTGGTAAAAATTGCAGATATTTCTAAAATTTAGCAAGATTGAGGGTATACTTGGTCGATCAGGGGGGAAGAATCAAGAAGTTGGGGCAGAAATGGGCGAAAATTGCACTTTTTTAAAAAATTTGGAAAAATATAGGGTATTTTTGGTCGATCAGAGGGCAAGGGTCCCCAAAATCTGCCCGGAGAGCCCTCTCCAAAATTTTGACCCGGTTACATGTATGATTTAAATCCGTTGGATTAATAATATAGTATACAATTCAAGTAGAACGCTGAAATAGGGTATATGTATGTAGTTTGCGGCGCATATACTTATCTTTAAGATTTAAGATCATCTTCAAGATTGCCAAGTTTCACGATATATATACGTTTCCTTTAGCTGGTACATTACTATCTAATTACAAAAACTTCTAACTCACTATTTGGGGTCACTTTGTAGGTCCCAGACTCCCAGCCTGACAAATTTTGCCATTTTTCGACTTTTTAACTAATTTTTGAGGACACTTTTTTCGCCGTCTGAGTGGGGATGCATACCACCCTTATGGGGCTGGATATATTACCCTTTACCCTTCCCCAATGTGCGTTTCCAATCTCAATTCCATAATATTATCTTATTCCGTTCTCTTCTGCCCCATTCATCACAATCTATCGTCCTAGCCAAGTATATAGTACTACTCCAATTCATTTTCTGCCACTTTTCCCCCATCTGCCACGAGCGAGTGTCTCGTATTACCCAGCTTGTTCGTGCCACTGCTGTTGCCAAACTCATTATAATTCATATAATTAATTTGCCATACTGAACCACAGGCTCACAGATCCATCAATCTAGGCAAACCAGCAGCTCATATCTGGGCTAGGCCAGCCGTTTGGTTCGCTTTGTCTGCTTCAACTTATCCTACTTATCCTTATCCTCTGATTAGTCATAGAGTTCTAACCATACATAATATATACAGCTGACGAACTGAGTTTTTTGGGGGGGGGGAGATGCTACACGCATTTTTTTAGGATGAAGGGGGGTGAAAGCTGAACATCTGGGGAGACCGGACCTTTCTGGTGCGGGGACGACCACCCCTAACCCCCCCCGCCCAAAAATTCTTCCCCAAAAAAAAAACTCTCCTCTTTCCACTTTCCATACATGGGAACCAGGGGCGTAGCCAGGGGGGGGAATGGGGGGAATTCCCCCCCCCGAAATTTTTTCCGACTGAAATTTTACACAAGGGTCCCCCCTTTGGTTTTTATGGTCCGGCCGGAAAAATTCCACCCCATGCCTAAATTCAGGTTTCCAATAAAAACTATGTCACTTTCTAGCCACTTTCCATACATGGGAACTAACCACACAAGAAGTTCTGTCTATATTTGTCTATATATTCGAGACCCATAGACAGGGAGTATACACATATGTGCGGCAGAAAAGTGTCAAAAAGACGTGTCTTGTGTAGCGTTGACAAGAATTGATGAATATTTAAGCGTCTTCCTCAGCCACGAAACTCTTAGGCAAAGGGTTATAACTCGCTTCACTCTGCACACACTGTCGCCCGCTTCAAACTGCCTAGGTGTACATTGACATACACTATCTAGACCAAATAGACATAGTCTAGACAAAAAGTTTCATTTTCTTCCGACTAGTGTTGGGATTTTTTTCGAAACGTTCCCGAACCCGAACCCGAACTTTTGGCCCAACAACTGTTTCATAGGACCGTTTAGTCAGTCTGAAACTTCTAGGTAATCCGATAAATCCGAAATCCACTTCCTAAATTAGGGATTTCATTATGTCTAATCCGTTAAATCCATTCTAGGAATTGGCCCATATATATATAGATCTTGGAGCTGGCATTCACAAAAAAGAACTGAGTTGTCTTATTCCGATGCTAATTTTCCCTTCTAAAAAACACCTACACTGTTTTTCTCATCAGTTTTGCTACAAGTTGTTCAACTTTTTGCCTCTCCACTGTTATTATTTATTAATCTTGAGCTTCACAAAATATTGCGAGACTTCAGCACTAAAGGTATATTTATAAACATGTAGCTCGCTAGAGTACGTATATGTATATCTCAAATCTTGAGGGAAATTTGCTTTCTATTAATTCGCCAACAAATATAGTTCTATTGATCACAACAGTGAAGCAGTAGGGTGACACAGCCTTGTCTACGTTAATGACCAATTCATTAATTTTCGATTAACGTTGCGGTTATGAAAATTAAAAAAACATATTTTTTGAATCATCTTAAGAAACATGTAACCTGCTGGCTCAATGACTCATCTTCGCAAACCAACTGTTTTTACTTTTTGCGCGCCGCCTCGGCGGCCGTGCATACTAAATTCAGTTAATGCACTGAAACTGAAAATGCATGTAAATCATACTCAGTTTCAGTGCATCACTGAAGCCTGCAGGCTAGCTCATGAGCGTGCTGTGTGTAGCGCACACAGGAATAGTAAGCCACCGAGTCGCAGGGTTCTTGGGGCGGCAGCCCCCAGGAAAAAATTAGGGGAAACTTTTGATTTTTAGGCCAAATTTGGTCAATTGGAGACACATCAGAAAAAATTTCCGGCCGGACCTTGAAAACCAAAGGAGGGACACTTGTGTAAAATTTCAGTCAGAAAACATTTCCGGGGGGGGGGGCGGCCGATCCTCGATTTTGGGAGGGGGGTGTCCCCCCATCCCCCCTCATACATGTATGCTTAAAACCTTGGCAAAATTCCAACTTCTCTTGCTTTTTTCGTGTTGTTTTTAGCCAGGTTGGTTCTGCGTACCAAATTTGCACCCGAACCAGTCTGGCATTCAAACCAGCAGCCTAGGCACGGAGCCTACGGGCCCATTAAACCACCACTAGCCTAGGCCATAAACGTTGGGCGATGGGGGACATTTTTTGATTGGAGGCAATTATTGAGGATATAGACGAGCTAAAACCAGACCAGGACCACAATACCTAGGCTCGGTCCAATTACTGGCGCCTGCCTTTTGGCTTCCTCATTCCTGGCTCTTGGCTTGCATTAGGCAAAATAGCTCTGTAACTGGTTGCCTGCCTAAATTACAACATCCAGCCTCCCCTTTCTGGTCAAAAATATATATATTAACTGCCAAAAATGTTTAGATCCCTGCCACGTGCTTGTGACCATTTTGGCAAAATTCCTATCTATCCCTCCACCGTATGCACACTTGGTCTCAGTCTTGAGGGGGGGGGGCACTTGTCACCAACTTTTCAAAAATTTAGGCGGCGCTTGTCCCGAATTTTGGGTGACTTGATCTAACAAAAACAAGCAAACCTCCAATTTTTGCTTGGAAATGAAATTTTTTAAATAATTATATATATTCCTAGCTAGTTTTCGGCCTTTCGGCTCATTTTTTAAGTATTTTAGAGGTGTTGTACTACAGCTAACTGGGGCGGGGGGCCTGTGGCAGTATTCTAGTTTCAGGTTATTTTTTTCCTCAGCACCAAGAGGGGGGCTTGACTCCATGGCATGGTCAAATCTGAGAGGCGGGGGAGCTAGACCCAAAATCTCAAATCTAAAACGAGAGGCCTACCCCTCCCCCTTCAGATCTACAATCTCTGTTATGTACGCCTCTCACCCTCCCTACCTATTTTTAACCTAATTCACTAGAAATTTTCCAAAAAGTAGCTGCTTTTAACACTAATGTTGAAGTACCAAAAAGTTAAGTAAAAGTCGTTCACCTTAAACTTTGACTTTTTATAGATACTCCATCACCATAAACTTTTACCAGTAATACAAATTATTAGTCTTTTCTGTTTTTTGCTTCAATTTCAGTTTTAACTGCGTGTATATACATCTTTTCTTGCTTCTGTTTTTGCATAAAAAACAACTTCAACAATACTGCTGATTGTTGAATTAAACTCAGCAAACAGTATATATGTAAGTAGCCGAAGACTTTTGACCAGACAAAAGGAAATTGGAATTTTTTGCCAAAAAAAGATTAAAACTGAATTATGAGTTTCTAAAAATGATGCTTTTGTTGTTCTAGAATTCTGAATACTGGCCAAGTCTAATGCTATTGCTCTACATACATCATATAATTTTTGTTGATCATTACAACGTGCCAATATAAATGCTACTAATACTAATCAACAAACGGATTTAATTGATTAATTATGGTTCAATCTCTGTATTAGATTTATATACTCTATTTGAATATTACATTAATAATAATGCCACAAATTACGTCATTAAACGCCACCAATACTACCCCCTATTCGTAGCATATTTCGACTAAATATAATCATTCACGGAATGTCTTGTGTAATCGTTATATTTCCAACCAAATCGAATCTCGGCGTAATCGAATGAGCTTTTTATCCAATCAACTGACGGATCGTTACCGAAGCAAATCCCCCCGCATGGCTTTTATAATAGAGCAATGAAACACTTCTCTCCGATCGGTCTGCAAATGTGTACCATCGTTTTCATAGCGGCCCTCTGTCTGAGATGCAGCAAAGGCAACAGTCACGCATATCGACTCTACCAAGATCTGATGCGAAAGTATGTCAAAAGCGTCCGGCCGGTGCCACGAAAATCAGCCAATCACCACGCAGTGCCGGCCGTCAACATTTCTCTGGGATTTTCGCTAACCCAGATCATAGATGTGGACGAGCGAAATCAAATTCTGACCACCAATGCGTGGATCAATCAGGGCTGGTTCGACAGCGCTCTAACCTGGGAACCCCAGAGCTATGGCAACATACGGCGAATTCATTTGCCCTTCGACAGAGTTTGGAAGCCGGACACCGTACTTTACAATAATGCCGACTCCCGCTACAACCAGGCTACCACTAGTACTACTATTTTCGTCACCTGGGAAGGCAATGTGACTTGGCTAGGCGCGGCCATTCTCAAAAGTTCCTGTCGCATGAACGTTCGATTCTATCCGTTCGATGAGCAAACGTGTCAGCTGACATTTGGCTCCTGGGCTTATGACGGACGAGCCATTGACATTTACTCCAATACCGACGATGCCGACTCCAGCAACTATATCAGGAGCACAGAATGGGATCTGCTGGAGATGAAATCTCAGCGCAAAATCCTGGAATACTCTTGCTGTCCGGGCGTGCTCTACCCAGATGTCACCATCACCATCCGAATTCGCCGCAAACCGCTGTTCTACATTTTCAACCTCATTCTTCCCGCGGTCATGATCAAGGGAATGGCCCTGTTGGGATTCTATATGCCCGGCGAATCGGGTGAAAAGGTGACCCTAGGAATCACCACCCTGCTCAGTATGACCGTGTTCATGATGCTGGTAGCCGAAAACATGCCGCCCACCTCTGAAGCCCTGCCCCTGATCGGCATGTACTACGGCGTGACAATTTGCCTCGTGAGCGCCGCCACCGCCCTGACCGTTTTCACGCTCAATATCCATCACCGAGGGTTCAGGGGTCACCCGGTGCCCCACTGGGTTCGTCGATTTGTGCTGCAATGGTTTAATCGCTACATCTGCTGCGATCTATTTCAGGCAGACTTGTGGACTTATGATCTACGTCGAGCCTCTCGCTACTATACTCGACCCAAACCGGCCTCGACACCCACCGCTCGCCATTCTGCCCGACCGGCCCAGCCCCCTCCGGCCGTGGGCACTGATTTTGAGCTGGAGCCTTTGTCCAGGGGGGCGCCACAGCAACTGCTAAACTGCACCTCCTTTAACGGCGGCGTCCCCCCACAAAGTGCGGGGGGCATGGCCCGTTACCATCGCAGGCCCACACGGGCACCCCCCGCCCCCTCCCCACCCTCGCCCCCCCTCCCAGCGCCTACCCCCCTGCCCGAGCCCCCCACAAATCCGGTGGTGGCCGGCTCTGCCGCTCACAACACCCATTTCAGTCGCATTCTACTCAAAATCTACGAAACTATCGGTCGCAACGAGCTGCGAATCACCGAACAGGATCGCAAGGATGTCATTCAGATTGAGTGGCAACGAATTTCCCTGGTCATGGACCGGCTGCTGTTCATTGTATTTCTGCTACTGAACGTTGTCTCCACTCTGCTCATTATGTATCAGCAGGAATTGAACATGAGAAGATGACCCAGATCAGACTAAAGTCTGACCAGAAATTGCTGAACCCTGAGACAAAATAGGTGGCGTGAATTCCGTGACTACTCGCTGTATATACTCTTGATGCTCACAATTCGTAATAAAATCGCGAGTTTCTTTTTGTCTCAGGTCCAACATTTTTTGGTCAGATTTTAGTGTTATTTCAGTGGCTGTCTGGCATGCTTATTGATAAAATCAGATTAAACGGATTAGATTAAAATGATAACATTGATTGATTGATCCCGAAACCCGGTTCATACTCTTCCTTACTGCATAGCCCAATGTACCAATTTATTGCATGACGATAGTTGAAGTCATTTCTAGACCGTATACAAATAATTAGCTCAAACACATTTGTCAATCTTTCACAAAAGTCCTTGTCCTTGTCACTGTGTCCTTAAAGACAACTATGAACCGGGTTTTAACATGACTGATCCAGGTTCGCAAACAAACTTCCTCTAATATGATCTGCCTTTAGTATGCCACAAAATCATGAGTCAGTCACAGTAATTTAATCCTAGGTGGACTTCTAGTTAATCTAATCCAGTTTAGTTAATCTAAGAAAGCCATTTTGCAGTCGTAAGCACCTTCCAAACACTGAGGAAAGGGGGTGAACACATATCGGGGGGGGGTGGTGAAATTGCCTTCTAGGGGCGAGGATTGAAAACCCGCCCAACCCAGAGTTGGGCGCGGGGCGGATTTTCGCTGCCCCGCCCCGCCCCGCAGATTTTTGTTGCCAACTATGACAATAGTAGTTTCTTCGCAGAAAATTTTTTGCTAAGTCGTTCAGTCAATATTTCACTCATTCAAATCGATCTAGTACGATAAGAGGTGCAGATTATTATTCTCAAAACTAGGTAGCCTGGGGTAGTACTAGAATTTTCAAAAGAGGGTCGAACCTCGAAACTTTTTTCCTCAGCAGTCATCATATATATATGTATACATGTTGCAGCTTGCGGATGTCGAGGGGCGCGGCCCCCGAAGCAAAAATTTGTTGCACTTTTTGAAGTTGTGGTTCACATCGCAAAATGTGATTTCGTTCAATTCACTAACAAAAACCCATTAGTTCGGTTGCTCGATAGCGGCAACTTAAAGAAGTCAAACTTTCCCCATGTCTATATTCTACCCATGTTTTTTTCATGACGTAAAGTGATAAAAGTGTGAGTGTCCATTTCTGCATAAACCAATTTCCACATTTGCATTACTTCAGGGGCGTAGCCAGGATTTTGAAAAGGGGGGGAGGTCGCACCTTGTCCACTTCTTTTGCTCACTCAGTGATAGCATTTTTGAAATTAAAGTGAAGTTTTTAGCGATTTTAGTACTTACACACGCATTGTAAACGCTAGATACTAAACCCCAAAGTTGCAGGGGTCTGAGGGCGGTAGCCCCCCCCCCCAAAAAAAAAATGGCGATTTTTCCAATTTTCAGACCGAATTTGGTCAACTGGAGACGTATCAGAAAATTTTTCCGACAGAAAAATTAAAACAAAAGATGGTAACGTCACATCAGCCAGTGTGTTACACAAGTAACGGTAGCATAATGTACTCGTGTATACATGCATATTGCATAGGCTTTCACGAAAGATATTAACAAAGAATAGAAATCCACAGAGTCGCAGGGTTAGGCGGCAGCCCCAAGAAGAAAGTGGGGGAATTTTTTTATTTTAAGGCCAAATTTGGTCAATTGGAGACGTATCAGAAATTTTTTAGGCCGGGCGATAAAAACCAAAGGGGGACCCTTGCAGGAAAATAGCATTTTTGCTCCTAGGCAGCATGTTTGCCCACCACTAAGATGACACCCCCCTAACCCCTCGCCAGTAAAATATGTATAAGAAACAACGCTTTCGCATTGAGGTACCTAGCCCATATGACAACTTCTTAGACCTCACCGTTAAATATTCAAGCCTTTATTAACGAATGTCAAGCACTCAAGCATAAACGTATTCGCAATTTTGCCATCTAAACTGACATTATAGGACCTTAAAAAACGGTCAAAATATAGTTTAAATTTTTTGCTGCTTGAGTAGCACAAAAACACGACAAATTCAAAAATTAAGTCGGTTCAGTAAAAAATCGTAAATCCCCGCGGGGCAAGACTTCTGCCCCGCCCCGCCCGGCACCCCGCCCCGTGTCCAACTCTGGCCCAACCCCCCCCCCCCGCGCCCACGTGTGGTCTTATCCTTAATATGTCAACTCGCAGAGTCTGATATCCATAACTTCGCCCGAAAATAAACCTAGTCTTTTTAATGCGATAAAGCAATAGCTTCGATCTTCTAAGATAAGACATGGATATACAAACACAGCACAGAAGAACACAAAAGATCACAGGGGCGAGATTAAGGTTCAACCAGGGGCAAAGATAGGGGAAAGCTACTACAGTATCTGGCTTTTTTTGGCTTTTTTTGTGAATGGGGCCCTCCCTCACTTTTGGTTCCCGCGCCCCCCCCCCCCCATTCTTGGTCGACCCCGTTCCTACTTTTTTTGGTTCCCCCCACACTTTGGTAAGCATCGTGAAATTCGTGTGCAAACATTGCTGATTTGCAGTTTCTTTGCTAATTATCTGAACGTATGTACGCTCGTGCTGTTCGGGCATGGAATTGTTTCCTGCGCAAAAAACTGCTGTTTAAAAGGTGGCTAGAGTTGGAATTGAAAGCCCCAACTCTACTTTCAACCCCGAAAAAATGCCAAAATACCAGAGTAATTAACCATCCAATATATACTAAATAAACTATATATGTATATACACAAGTACACAAGGACTGACGAAGTCGTGATCTACAGAACCTTGTCATCAGCATTTACTTGCAATTAATGAATTTAAGTTGATCATCCCATGCTGAGTTACGAAATTAATCTCTTTAATCTAATCTAGTTAATATTAATTTATGAAAAGGTCCTAAGCAACTGAGTAGTACACTGATCACACTAACACACTCAAGCACTAATTTGAGATCACACTTACCAGTGCCTTTGTTATGACACGTCTGCGCCAGCAAAGTTCTGCTCAAGCTAGAACAGTAATAAAATATAATATTCCGGACTCATATTAATATTTATCAATATTATATTAATCAAGTATAACTAAAGTTTGACCAAAAAAGGTTGAACACTGAAGGCCAATTCCTTTACCGGATTAGCTTAGTTTTAGTCCTACCCCATTCCAAAACTACCACTGGACTAAACGGATTTAACATGCACGCTTTAACATTAGCGTGCATAGTTAAGTCCGTTTAGTCCGATTAAAAAGCAGCGCGCTAAAAGTTAGTCCGTTTAATCCGGAGGTTTTCGAGTGGCATTTTTCAGCATAATTTTGAAACTGGTTAGTCCGATTATAATTAACCCTTTAATC
Source organism: Trissonchulus sp. WLG1_4 (assembly GCA_030248245.1). Taxonomy (NCBI): domain Eukaryota; kingdom Metazoa; phylum Nematoda; class Enoplea; order Enoplida; family Ironidae; genus Trissonchulus; species Trissonchulus sp. WLG1_4. The sequence goes on from JASANF010017886.1 coordinate 12,337, forward strand.
CGGTAAAGGAATAAGCCCTGAGACAAAACAACAGGCGATTTCGTTACGAAAAGAACAGATTTCAGGCATAACGAGTACCATACATGTAAAAGCACAAAAATTTTGGGTACCCCTCCCCCCCCTTGGTGGGACCCCCCCTCCCCTGCTTCACTATATTTTTGATCCCCACTCCTAAAAATGACGCCAGTTTCAACTTTGTTGACCAAAAAACTAAGATTTTGACAATTTTTAGCGAAAATTTTGGTAAAAATCGGTTAAATTTAGCCAAAAAATGCTAGTTTTTTCAAATTTTGGCCAAAATTTTACTCCCGCCAGGACCCTCCCCCCTCTTTTCCCCTTGGCGGGACACCCTCCCTCCCCCAGGACCGAATTTTGGGAGGGGCTCTTCCCCCCATCCTCCCCCAAACTGCATGTATGACAAGACGAATACAGCGAGTAGGTAACTGCTGAAACCACACCACCAGTTTTGTCTCAGTAGCCAGTGTTCAACATTTTTCGGTCACACTTCAGCAAACGACAGTTAAGTAACAAGCAGGATTTTCATGCAAACTTTTAGAGTGAATTTATGCTTTTGACACATACCAACTTTTACAAAATTTAGTCCTGCCGCCAACAAATTCCTGAACACATACAATTATTCCCCAGCAGTTTTTAACAAACTTTTATGTGAACGCTAAGTAGAAATTCATGCCTGTAATGCCTGTAATTTGAACCTCCTGCTATATTCATACAATATCTCAATACAATATCTCAATTTAAGGTTTCTTTCTAAATTTTTTGGTTTTCCTCATATTTGCCGCATTTTTCCTGGTTTTTGGCCAATTGCAAAATCGAAAAAGATATCTCATATTTTTAGTTCTGAGTGAAAAAGAAGACTAGTCTGCATTATCATATGCATCAAGTTTCATTTATGCAAACACTTTAAAATTTAAACTTTAAAATAAGTCTAGTGCGTCTAGTTCAGACTAGGTTGACCAGATGCACAGTATGAAGTCATTTATAAAGTCAAATTTTCCATGTGAGTTTTTGTGAAGCGACTTCGTCTTATGTAATATTGCGAAAAAGTTTTTGAAAAAGATTTGATGCACTACTAGCATCGAACTCACAAGTTCAATGTTTACATTGAGCAAGTACACGTGTATTTGCTCAATGTAAACATTGAACTTGTGAGTACGATGCTAGTACTGCATCATATCTTTTTCAAAGTAATTGTAATGGACTGATATTATATTTAAAGCGTTGATAACGCGTAAAACTAACGTTAATTGAATTTTTTTTAAAAATTAAAAAGCTGTGCAATGGCAAAATTTTGTTGCGCATCTAGTGGTGCAAAAATAAAGTTTCTACATACCATTTGCCGTTCCAAAAGAATGATTGTTATTATGTTTTTCATGAAAATAAGGATAGTACAATACATTCAATAATAACAAGTTCTAGTTAAAGGTTTGGTATTATATATATATATACTACTTTAATCACACAAGCAGACTCTAAACAACTGATTCTAAGAAATTGTTGCGCATAAGCAGAAACATAACATGGACGATGGTGTCACTATCAAAAAGGGCCAAAACTATTTCTTTGATAAAATTAGAGCTGTTAAGCGCCTGATTCTAACTGCTGAAGTAACTACTAGAAAAAATTTTATCTTAAAATTAAACAGGCGTACTCAAGCTACCTATTAGGTTACTTGAAAAAATATCAAGGTCAACCATTTTTGGCTTTCATACCTTAATTTAAATAAAACCTATTTAAGCTAAAATTCTTTCGAGCCCAAGAGTATGATATTTTAAATAGAAGCTTAGATATTACCTATATTTTATTACGTCTCACCATGCCAAGACAGCAACGGGGTTTTTTACTGGAAGACACAGCATCTTCATCGGAATGACTCAATTGGGATTCGAACCACCCGTCTCTGAATTTGCAGACCAGTGCTACTGGGCCAATGCTGAGCTTTCGCAAATCCCCTCAACTACTCTAACGGGCCTATCTCTAACGGGCCTATCTTACTTCACACTTATTTATGCAATGCCGCCTTAGAGAATGAAGGGACTAGGTTCACACTCTAAACTCGCAACGTATTTATTATTCTATTTAATTTATAATTATTTTATTAGTTCTCTAACGTCTGGCCATGTTAAGACAGCAAGGGGGTTCTTACTGGTAGAAAGGGAGCATTTTCATCGGAATGACCCAATCATCATCATCGGAATTGGGATTCGAACCACCCATCTCTGGATTTGCAGACCAGTGCTCTACCATTTGAGCTATTGGGCATGCTGAGCTTTCGTGAATCCCTTCAAGTACTCTAACGGGCCTATCTTACTTCACACTTACTTATGCAATGCCGCTTCAGAGAATGAGGGGGCTAGTAGATTCACATTCTAAACTTGGAATTTATTATTATATCTAATTTGTAATTAATTGATTAGTTCTCGTACGCCTCGTCATGTCCAGACAGCAAGGGGGTTCTTACAACACAGCAAGGGGGTTAGGCAGGGCGTTCTACTGGAAGTTAGAAAGCATCTTCATCGGAATGACCCAAGGGGGATTCGAACCACCAATCAGTGGATTTGCAGACCAGTGCTGTACCATTTGAGCTACTGGGCCAATGCTGAGCTTTCGTAAAACCCTTTAAATACTGTAACGGGCTTATCTTACACTTACTTATGCAATGCCGCTTTAGAGAATGAGGGGGCTAGGTTCTCACTTGCAAAGTATTATTTATTCTAATTAATTTATCATTATTTGATTAGTTCTTGAACGTTGTACTTTAATATCTTAAACATTAAAAATACAAAACGGAACAATCAAAAAATTATTAGTGGAAAAAACGTCGTTGTCCCCCCTCCTCGGATGGGCACTTTTCGGCAAAAAACGACTCATCAAAGTAAGTCAAAACATTTCAAAACTTAAATCAAAACATTTCAATTTTTCGATTCAAAGTTAACAAAGCCCTATGCTTACTATATAACCCGATACTTTAACCGTATTTTGATGCAGAACAATGCACACATGTAATTACAAAACGAAAAGTAATGTAAAGTCCTGCCGCCACTGAGGTGGCGGCAGGAAAAACAAAATGATAGCAATTGATAGAAAGATGAAGCTAAAATTCTGGGTCCGATCAAACGTATGAATTGAATTTACTGAATTCCCAGTTTCCTAGCGCTGACTAGTCCGAAAGTTTAGCAATGCCAATTTTAGGTGACTTTCATTTCCTTTAATCCACCCACGAAAATAAACTAAAGTTTGACCAGAAATTGCTGAACCCTGAGATAAAAAGATGGCATCATTTTGCTGACTACTCGCTGCACTCTTGGTGGTCACAGGTCGGTTTTTTCGTAATGAAATCGCGCGTTCCCTTGCCTCAGGATCCAGCATTTTTTCGTCAGGCTTTAATCTTGTCAGGATTAAATGGCTTTAATCTTGTCCAACAGTTACAATCATTAAATTCGCGAAATTCTGAATATCTAATAATAAAAAAATTAAACGCAAGGAAAACGTACTAGATATATAGTTTTTCTATCTAAGGTTTTTGAGGTACCCTCCAAGCTATTTTAAACAATACACAGCTAATAATTAGTAACAAATAATATAAGTCAAGATCGATATATTTTTCTACTATCAAAACACGAACAACCAAAGCAAAATTTTATTCAAATTACTCAAAAACGCACGAATACATCATAAGCTTGTAGTTGAATGTTTAATAAATGCAAAATAAAAACACATTCAAAATTAATACCACATCCACAAGATTCACTGAAAACTAGTACATACTTAAGGTAGCGCTTAGCAACAAAACTCATGTTTGGCGCTCAGTTCATGCAATAAATAGCAATACCACTTTAATTGTATATCAAAGAGACATCAAAAAAACCTATTTACAATACAGTTCAGCACTTTAATGTGAATGTGTCAAATTTTATGACCATGTCGAATTTCCTATTCACACTAATTTTGTTTTTGACCTAGCTCAGCGAAACTTCAACCGATTTTGATGATGTTGGTATCAATAGAAAGATCTCTTAAAAATCTAGACGTGATTGATCTTCGATTCTTCATGTTTATTTTTGATTTTGCAAAAAATTGATTTTTCAAAAATCAGTCGTGTTTGAGCGACTACAAAAAGTGCTGCGGGCCAAAATTTGAAAATCGAAAAACTTTCACGTCTGCATTTATATTCTTTCTTTCATTGTGCAAATTTTCAACTCCATCGCAAACGGCAGCTGGGACCCAGGTCCAAAAAAAGTAGTCGATTTCGCTACGCAAAAATGTAAGGTTTGCCCACACGTTTCACTTTTTCAAAAATTAGACCTTTCCTAGGACTGCATATTTCCGTTGAAAAAGTTACAAAAAGCCATACTCAATTTTTTAAGAAATTAAATCAAAAATTTGACATTTTCGAAGATTTATCAGCTTTGTAGGTTTTTCATTTTGGATTTGCTATTTTCATGGCTAAATAACTCAGTAAAACTTCAACGTATTTTTAAGTTAAATACATCAATTTAAAGCTAAGAAACCGCATATTTAAATGATATGAGTAATCATTTTATATGGAAACAAAAATTTTTTTGCTACGGCTACAAAATTGTCCAAAAAATTAAAAAAAATTTTATCACAATATGCACATCAAATGAAAGCTACTTTCATTTTGAACGACTTTCCTTCAAGATATTATGGTCAAAAATGTCGCTGAAAAAAATTAAACGCCAAAGTCGGTTCCCCTGAGCGCCACCTTAAGTCTCGGGTAATTTTTAATCTTTCAATTCAATAAAAATGCAGCTGAACGTTTTTTCATCCAAAATTTATTAAAAATAACACCGTTATTCATTACTTTTCAAACTACCATCATTTGAAATGAGCAAATTTGACCACTTTTTTATAAACAAAGTTTTTTTATATCCATTGAAATGAATGTGTATCGAATGAATGAATTGAACTAATAGTCCTCTTCAAAAATATCCAAGTCAGCGACACAGGGCTAAATTTCAGCTTGTGTAACGAGATCAGTTTATGGGGGGGAGTTGACGAGCGAGATTAAATCCAAGGGGGAAGCTCCCCCCCCCCCCGCGGATATCTATGAATAAGTCCCAAAAACTAAAGCATATACACTGAACATTCTCAACGGAGTATATTTAAAAGGCAAACTAACGAAGCTAGTTTCCAAATTATACACAATTATACCTGTGCAAAAATCAAATAAGAATATTAAAAAAATTAAAACCACAATATTATCACCAAAAGGGTCGATTCATACTTACAGCCTCACAGCGCAAATTTAACCAGTAAACTACGAAAAAAATCCATCTACTCTTCAAGTACGCTTCATCACGACGTACGAGTGAAGCACATGCATGGGTGTAGGAGGAGCCAGGAGTGGAGGGTTTAACTCCCCCTTCCGGATGGGAACATTGCTACCGTCCCACGTATGGTAACCATAGATGCAGATTAGGGGGGTTAGGGGGGTATCCAATCCGCCCCCCCCCCCCTTTCAGAAGGGTCGCCATCCCCCCCCCTCAGACACCAGACACCGACCCCCCCCCTCAACCCCTCGCCAATGATTGCCAAAAAATTGTGCCAAAATTGAATAAGAAATAACAAAAATCGCAAAAAATGCAAAAAAGTGCCCCAAAACTGACAAAAAAATCTAAAAAGTGCAAAATTTTCGGGCTTTCGCCAAAGAAATCAAAGCAAAACCCGGAAAAATCCCCTCCTCGCCTGGGGTTGGGCACCCGCACTCGCCGATTGCTTCTCGGCATATCTGATGGTGACGTAGCTAAATATCATTAACAGAGCACCAGAGACTGAAAGTATAACCCAAGACTGCTATAAATATAAAGCCACCAGCAATAAGGCACCAGAATACACACACAG